>JASKGN010033735.1:0-74592 GCA_030556245.1 Falagria sp. GC000072 | reverse complement strand
TATATATCTATAATAAATAAACATATGCCATTAATTTAATAATAAAATTTTCTAATTATATATACTTGTTATTATTTTACCTGGTGCATTTCCTAGTTGTTATAATTAATGAAGAAGATGTCATTATCCTTGAACATCGTGTCTGTGTTCTTGTTTTATTTTAATGCTAATTACCCAAATAAAATAATGTAATTTTCTTTAAATTGTTTGCCCCATCAAATATATAATTCAGACAACATTTGTTATTGCACATTTCTTATTTTCTAAAGAATTCTAGCTTTCACGATTTTAACTTAATTTATATCTTCAAATTTATACACTCAAAAGTTAAAAAGTTATTGTCATAAGTCAATCATTCAACATTATTAGAAAGCAATAATCATTTAAATTCACCATTTTGCACTGCTTTTAAGATTTCAGGTCTTAACTTAAATTTATTAGCAACAATAACAATGTATTACAATAATGTAAACAAACCCGTCCGCCGTGATAGAAACTACCAAACGAGGAAATTTTTAGATAGTCACATATGAAATCCTTTTCTGCACTGTATAATATGTTTATATTCCAAATTTGATAAAAATCCATTAAGCCTTTTGGTCAATACCACATTAAACACATTTGGCAAAATAAATGCACCACATGTTGTTGTTAGTTACTGTCGTAATTATTTATAAAGATCAACAAAATAACATAATTTAAATAGACATCTTCAAATTTTAATAAATCATACACTCACTATAAAAATTGCAAGTTATTAATACGGAGAATGAATATGTCATACATATTCACATGCCGATCCAGAACTAAGAACATTTACCATTGCTGAAGTCATTTTATTGATAGTTAATTGCAAATCATATCAAATTTTGAGAATGACCAGGACCTCAAGTGATTTTTACTCAAATTATAATAAAAATATGTCGATATATGTATATTTATTAGAAAGCTTTTGAGATTAAAATTGTTTAATAATCTAATAAGTAAATTCGTTCAATATAATTGTAAAATATTAATAATTTTGCACTGCTTTCAAGAATTTTAGATCTTAACTTAAATTAATTAGTAACAATAACAATTGTATTACAAATGTAAGCACACCCGACCGCGATGATTTAAACTGCCAAACGCGGAAATTTTGAGACTTTTCACGTATTTATATATACATCTTCTAATTTTAATAATTTATATACTCAGAAGTTTAGAAGTTGCAAAAGATTAATTATGGTAAAAATTGCAAGTTATTAACGCCAAGAATGAATACGTAGCACATGTTGACTTGCCGATCGCGAACTGCGAAAATACTTGCTATACAGCCGCGAAGTGCAAAGTTTGCATGTGTTAGTGACCGCACTTTCACACGTACACAGAATATATTGTAAGATAGATAAACAATTTATATCACTTTGTTCACAAGACCGCGTGGCTATGTGTGTAGAACGTTTGTTCCACATTTGGCACACCAGGCTATTGGTGGTTCAAACCCTAAATTTTGGATAAATTTTAGATTTTTTTTTTCAAAACTGAGAATTTATAATCCTGAAGTATAAATTTCACTCATTGTAAATTCAAACCCATATATTTTTTGAGAAAAACCACATAAATAGTTTATTTTTGAGATATCTAAATAATATTCATTCCAAATTTGATGAAAATCAATCTAATAATTTGGAAGACATTCCACAGAATTTCAGCGCTTAAGTAGCAACAATAACATAAGTATTACAAATGTAAACAAACTACTCAATTGCGGACGGCAGTAATTGAAACTGCCAAGCGAAGAAATTTTGAGACTTTTCACGTATCAAATCTTATTCTGCACTGTTTAATTAGTTTATAATTCAAATTTGATGAAAATCCATTGAGTCAATACCAAATTAAACACATTTGGCAAAAATAAATACACCACATGTTATTGTTACTTATGGCCGTAATTATTTATAAAAATCAACACGGTAATATCAAAACTTCTATAACCGTCTTGTGATTTTAATTATTTATAAGCTTAGAAGTGTAAACTATATCTTAGATCCATAATTCACGATAAAAATTGCACGTTATTAACGCGAAGAATGAATACGTAGCACATGTTCACTTGCAGATCGCGAACTGGGAATCTACTTTGCTATATACTCGCGAGGTCTAAAATTCGATAAACATAAAAATAGGCATATCCCATATAAGTCCTTATTTCGAAGAAGATATCATTCCTTCATAGTCCAAAAGCCTTTCTTAATCGAGTACAATAATCGTAAAAGACCAGAAATAAAACCATCGCACAAATAATAAAGAAAATCATGTAATAGAAATCGTAATTGAACTAAAAGAACAAAGAGAAAAGCATTGCAAAAAAATCGAAGAAAACTGAAAGAAAACAAAAGGATTACGTATACAAAAGCATAGAGAAAGTGCCGAATGGGCAATTTTACTATACCATTAGGGTTCTGGAAGAGAACGGCTTCTTAAGATAAGCGGGTAACGAAAGCGAATGTTGGAGTACTGTTTAGCAAACACTACTACACTTTGAGCGATTAAATATAGAAAATGAAAGCAAAATTCAGCACCCTGGTTATTATACATTAGTCGAGTAGTATTCGAAAAATGATTGTAGAAAATCCTTGCTTATTAAAAGCGTTGTGTAATAAGGCCTTGATTGCGTTGCATTGTTCAACGCATCGGCTTCGACATCGTCATCGACATTAAGGACCAAAAAGGAACGAAAACAATTGTTATTGTTATTGGAGTGACGAGCGTGCGTTCCATCAAGTTCCTTCGACGGCTGTAAAAGTCCTCATAAAAAAGTTGTGTATTGCATAAAGAAAGGAAAGAAAATACTGCAAGGAAATGTGGAAAGTGGTGTGAGTTGAGGCAAAAAAGGGGAACACTTAATGCACTTTTATTTTACTGTGGATGTAGATGGAAATATCCTTTCGCCCTTTGTTATTGTTGTAGCTCATGCTCTCGGGCCACAATTGCACTTTCTATGTGCATTTATCTATGGCTTCATTTATTACCTCTCAATTTTTTTGCATGTTTTTTTTGTACTATTTGTATTTACTATTAGTCGATAGTAGTAACAGTGCGAAAGGCATGTCGACTGCTAAGTAATTATGTGGTATACTCATGAATGCCAGTTTTTTTGCTATCATGGTAATTATTTTCTGTTCAAGCTGCTATTCATTGCTCTATACTGAATGTTTCTTAAAAATGTACATTGCACAAAGCTATAATAATGGAATTTTAAAAATGTTTCTATTGTGAAAAAAATTTCAAATTATAAATTAAATAAATTTTAATGTTATATATAAATAATGACGATTTTAATATTTGTGTTAATAATTCTTAAACATTTCAAGCAAAAGTAATAGAAGATTTTTTATATTTTAATAAACAAATCATTTATGGAAACACTCTGTCTAAATATCTTCTTAGCGTTCCACTGGTCCCAAAACAGACTTCATACTTGTCTTCCTCGCTTCCTTTCTTTTCTGCAGCATCCCCAGTACATACGACGAGGACTATTAGACCCTTACAATAGACAATCAATAGGCCCCTCGCTATCAATCAAGACGGATTGGCACGCACCAAATTAACGAAAACGATCCCCTTTTGGTCTGGTATGGCTAAATTAAAACCACGCCTGTTCCGTCTTGGTTAGCAAGAAGTTTACTCTCAATACGAATTACTTTGGCTAATCTTTGTCTTTATTTATATTCCTTATCAAAATGTAAATTATATGCAATATATCAGTATTTGAAAATATTTTATATATACGGATCTATAAAGATTTAAACATTCATAAAAGAATCCTTACGAATTTCGTAGCCTGATAAACTGAAAAATCCTTTTAAATCAATCGCAGTCACTACGGACGTAAATTTAAAAGGATTAAATCATGGTGATGTTTGCATTCTTGCATCCCTGCATGCAGCCGTTCCTCAGTTTTCCACTTCATTTGCTATATATAGCCTCCATCGTTTTTTACCCCATGTACAGTAAAAAGTAGTGAAAAATTATTATTTATTGCCTGTTCGACGTCCCCATCGTTCAGAGATCGTCTATCCAAAGTTTCAACCCCACTGCTCAGGTTGGTTAGCTGCGATGGTTAAAAGCGGTTTGGGTTTTAATAAAAATTCCCTGGGAAACCGATAATAAATCCGTTGTCGGTAAAGCACATAAAATTTTTAATAAAACAAGCGTAATTCTTTCAAATGTACGGAGACCACCTTGGATATACTCTCATGGTTCATACATTATCATCATACAAGGTGTATTCCTCCACCTTCTTTAATATTAAGATGTTTAGCATTTTTATAACTCTTTACCTACCTAGACAACTTTTAATGGTGTAATTATTATTATATTAAACTGATTATTGCAATACGTTATTTTTATAAAACCTTACTAAATTGGAATTATATTTTTTTGATTATTTAGTCAAATCTTAGAAACCCAAAACTTAAAATTCCAATCAGGTTTCTGTGCATATATCGCATTGCATTTGCTTTGTAAATAAAGGGAAACAAACTGGAAACTTCGTCGCTACAAAAAGATGAACCAATATTTACACATAACATATACCCTCAGGTATTAACAAAACAACAACAACCCTTTACGTTAACATTTTTCATTGGGTTGCATCTAACCATCCGACCGCAGAAGGCAAATTTTTACTTTTTATAAAAAATAAGTGAACTTAAAAAAGTCAACAGGAAAAAAGTCTCAGAGGAAATAACTTACACGGTAAAAGCTAGAAAACATTTCATGTATGTGTGAGCAAATATCCTCATGGGATTAATTTCCGTATATCTTAACAAATAAAAAACACAAGAAAAATATCTTAAAGGGATGGTAATCTTTATTTTAAATCATTGTTAATTTCAAGTGTGGAATGAGAAAGATTTTTCTCCGTTCAGGATGTGGGTTGTATATCGAAAATTTCGAATTTTGTAAAAAAATTTCAATTGTTTCCCAGAATTAAATCATTTGAGGCGTGTTGTAGTATAATATTAGTATACCAAATAAATTATAATTTATATGCTTTTGAAATATTTTTTTTTAGTTGTTTACTTGCAGTGTCTGCGTTTTTCTTGTTTGACTGATTATCCATTGTAATTTAGTTGAGATACGCCACAGAGCAAGCTAAGTAAAATAAATCACTTAAGTTATAATGTATTACACATAAATAAAATATCTTACAGATGTTAAAAAGTAGAATCTGCTTTAGTCACGTGTATTAAGAACCTTCATAAGTAGTACAATCAAGTCCATTCTGAATTGGTTGGATGTTTTCCTTATATTCCCCTTCGACATTGCCAGGAGGTAAATATTGACAAACAATCACAAATCTATTCTCAGCTCTAGCAACTCCTACGCCTAATTTTCGCGTCTTCCTCCAAATTATCTGAGTAAAATTCGCATCGTTGCGAATATCAGGATCGTTTTCGTCATTTACATGATACCATGCATTGACGCAATCATAGCCTTTCGGCACAAAATGTGGGTTGTTAGCATCAATAAGATAGATATTCTGACCTGTACCAGGATACTTGTTAACTTCAACCAGTTCATAGACAAGTTGGTCTTCAGCCGCCTCTTGACTTTGGGCAGAGAGTTCTTTACTCAGGGTAAGTGGTGCAACACCATGAAGGAATCGGTATTGGTTATGTGCTTTGAGCACTTCCTGCGAGAACTGCTTCATACAAAAAGGTTTCATTTCTACACACGCCACGGTAATCATTTTGTTTAGTTTTTTAATTTCACGTTATAGAAACAAAAAATATCAAAAGTAATGTAAAAGAATATAAAAAACTATTGTAAAATATGTTTCTGAGGTCGAATTTATAGTGCCAATTTGGGAGGATGAAATTTTCGTAAAATGTCTAATTTCGACAGAATGAATATACTATTGATAAGGACCATTTCATTTTTGTTTGAAACAAAAGGAGACTTGATTATTGTTTTTTTATAATCAAATATTTGAAAATTCATGACATATGACATAAAAGTTAATAAAACTATTTCTTTCTAAAAAGGGTATATATCCTTCACCCTATTTTCAGGATTATAATTTACGATTAAAATCTTCCCTGCTGACGCCATCATCATTGAGTTCGAGGATTTCAGAACTTATCGTGAAAACAGTTTTGTAAACAAGACATTTATACCAAGTACTACAAAATATCCTCTTAACTTAATACTACCTGTTATGATAATAATTTTCATAAATTGTAATTAAATAAGAAACTTATAAGTTAATTTAATGACCATTGCGATACAATTTTATTTCATAAATAAGATTTTAACCAATTTAGAATATTTGTAAGCTCTAGTAGATTTTTCTCTCCCTAGTAAAGTTTGGCATCTTAGCATTTAAGTACTTCGGGGGGAGTTGTTGGATGGTATGAATGAATGAAATGCTTAAAATGCACAGTGCCCCAGCACAGAATACAACAAGCCAAGCCTTCATTCCGCATTTCACGATTTGCATTCACGGATTAATAACGCGAGGAAAAAATATTTGCTGCTTGAAGAAGGCAAATTGAAAAAGCGCAAAAAAATTAATTGTGCGCCGATAGCAAGTCAAGCTAAGGAAAGGCAACCCGCGCCTTAAAACCGCATGCAATGCTGATGCACGGATGGCACAATCATTTCCTTCGTCGTTTCGTGAGCTCGCCCACTGAGCGTTGGCTTTTTTCAACTCTCAAGTGCTATTTTCTTAGGTCTTTGTGCGTTTTTGGGGAAGTGAAGGAGGTCTCTTGAAAGTCTCGACTTACATGACTGCCCGACTGACGGGCATAAATGATTGATGCATGCGCCAAATTGATTTTGCATTTAGTGTTCTCAACAAGAACGGCAAACGACATAGTTCAACGTACCAGCGAAAAACCAGAGAGTGGAGAAGAAAAAGCCACTAATGTATATTGTAAACAGGTTGAAGTCAATGTCGCAAGATGAGAATAATAATTATGCTTATAAATCAGGACCGGCAGGATGCAATGTCCGTGGTATACGCTAAACAAATTTTTTATGCAACTCAGTGCGGAATGTGAAACGTCGCGTAACACTTTCCCAGTGAAATCCATCAGTAAACGCATGTTTTTCCTCGCGCTTTCCCTCGATGTCGCTTTCCCTCGACGGCTCGTTTTTGCCCTCTTTATACACGACTAGTTCGACGCCTGTTTTTTTCATCCTTTTGTAGGTTACTCGTGCGCGCACGAAACTTTTGTTTAACACGTAGTTACCCGTGAAACATATGACTGATACGTGCGCTGAATGAAAACTTGGATGAAAAATCTGATTTGCACAGGACGCCGTCGCAGCGACAACTTCGGATAATCTAATACAAGGGTTAAATCTGGCGTTAACCTTCGCCCATTCGTCAACACATAAAACATATTTGCACATATTTCAAAACGACTATACATTTCGCAGCTCCTTGGAGGTCGTCGCAGAAAACTTTAATGTTCATCAAGTCAAAGTTTTCCAGTCAGATCCGGCTTCTGCGATGCGTGTAGTCAACGCTTTCCTAGATTTCCCAAAATTGAAACATTTCTGCATTCAGAATTCTAAGTCCTGCTGAGTATTGTGTCGTTGTACAGAATGGTTTTTGGTAGGTAAAAACGTCTAATGCGACCGCAAAACCGCATTCATTGTCTTGAAGTTGTATGCGCCCGGGCGAAGCAATAAGACCCAGAAAACGGTTGGGTTTCGAGCAAACGACGAACGCTTCGACGACCACCTACGGCAAAGGGTGTGTATTATTGTTGAAATAAGGACGGCCGCAGTAAGTGGTCAGTGATGAATGCCTCTGCCGTGCAGAACACTGCCTCCTGCGAACTCTTCCGGCCGCCGCCCGTCCACATGTCTGTGTGTTGAAGTAAAAGGGCCTCCTCCCTTATTTCCTTCATTTTCCCGCTGTTGCCATACCATCCACGACCTACTCGACTTGTTGTGCCATCGAAGACCACCGCGACGACCGCAAACGGCACTCGTCACGTTCTTCCTCTGAAGGGCTAAAGGCTGAAGGGTCTGTAGACTTAAATACACACAATGTTCTGATGACTAACTACATCTGTCCTTCGATTGATTCATATAAGAAAACCTAGTTTTTTAGTTTACTTTTCATTTTTCCAAATTAGTACAAATTGCAGAATTTGAATTGGCAGAGAAATTAAGGGATTTAAATCACCAAATGGTAGTAAGAGTTTTCATCATCTGCATGATCTCAATGGCATTGACGTATTTAGTATTTCGTGCAGGGAGGTTTTGTTGTATAACTATGCATAAACCTTTAATTACTGCCCGAATCACGCTGCAATGTTCTTACTGGGGGGACAGCAAGCAGTCGAAGATGTCGGAGGCCTTGGTTAATGGCATTAGCATTGGTGTATAGCCTTGCACAGACGAAATTGGTTTGGGATTCAAGGCGTTCAAGATGCCAGAAGACCAACTTAGATTATTACTAAACGGGGACGACCCGCATTATAACGTACCCCCTACCTAGCCAACAATGACTTATAGCTCCTTCAGAAAAGGGGATAGTTTTAATTCGTTTTAATTTCATCCTCGTCAGAAAAATTAAAAGTTCCTTGCAGACATAAACTGTCAAGACTTTAACTTCATTCATGTATAATGGTTTTCCAATAATTAAATTGTCCATTCTTGGACAATCCTGATCCTAGGCTCTCTGATAAGTCATAGGTAATTTCCGTTCGATTTAAAAGTGTAGCAAAAACGCGGCGAGAAGAACGACAGGGACGTCGAAAGAAAATGGAAAGTAACTGATAGCGGTCGTAGGCGAAGGCCCTTCGGACTCGTAAATTCCAGCAGGAAAAAAGCAACGGAGCGAGTTGCCCGACAAGGTAGGTGATGGCAACGCAATTCCAGTTATCCTCCGTTATCCTTCAATTCCGTCGATTCCCGCTGTGTTTGTACTTGCACTAAGCGCATGAGAGTCACTAACTGCCGAAGCCGCCCCGTATGCGAAAGGTACTAGGGGTGCGTTCGGGGGTCTATTTATTAAAGCCCAACACTAGGAAATGGCATCGAGAAAGGGTGATTATATGACTTTGACTGCATGAATAGCAACGCGGTGGTGGTAAAGGGGAATAGAGGTAAAGAGCCTAAATATATTATTTCATTTCACTGACAGTGCAGTCACGCTGCTAGAGAGCTTCCTCAAGTGCTGTTCGTTTGTATAGATGCATAGACACGACTCCTCTGCTTCACGCATCTTATATCGTAAGGACGAAGGACGAAATGCCGAAACGCTTACAATCTAGCCCGGAGTAGAGCAGGCAAACGAAAACGAATTTTGAAAGAGGGAGAGTATTAGTGGCAGGAGGAGACGAAGCCTCTGCCATCACGAACTAAAGACGAATTTAAGACCGAAAAGGGAACCGATGCACAAAAGAATTTATTAACTATTTTATTCAAACTCAAACGAACGGAGTGCTGCCGTTGCTGCCTACATCGACGTCGTCAAATGTACATCAGAGAAGAGAATGAAAGCCGAGTGGAAAGTGATAGACTCGTGAAATGTGCGTTACGCGAATGGGAAAAATGGGGGGAAAGTTTTAAGCTTGTAAAAGGGTAATTTGCAAATTTATATTTTATAAATTCCGTATTTTCCTAAGGTGTACATGTAGATATACATTAAGTGTGTATATAGGTATGTACCTAGGTGTATTTTATATTTGAAGCGTAGATCTGGAAGCATCTGGAAGATTTGAATTCGCTGTAGGGAAATATACAATGGGACCAACTTTAAACTTGAAATCTTCAATTATAGCTTAATTTCCCTTTCAGCCGCTTTGCACAAATTTATTCCTTAAGAATATTTCCAAAGTTTATTCCAAAAATTGTCAAAAATTGATTTTTCATAGAAAAGCCAAGTTTCCACTTCTTGTGGTGTTTTCTAGTCGATTAATTATTGAAGAAACTTCATTATTTTCCGTAATTGCATGCCGTCAAAGCAGTACCGCGAAACCTCTGGCCAACACACGATCTCATGAGAGCGTGAAAAACGAACTCCCGGTCGACCAAGGAGAAAAAATTAGTTGCACGCGGGGGTGGCAACGAAACAATGTAAGTGTACGACACGCGGAATTAATTACGTGTGAATAATTTCGCAACGATGCACTCACTACTCAGTTTCCGTTTCTTTTTGCCGCATTTGTATTGTTGGGGCGACAAGAGTCACCACCACCGATCGTTGCAATCGTCACTGTGCCATTGCAGTCGCAACATGTGAACATGTCGTCGCCAGCACACTCCCTGAATGGCCACTCTTTGGGTATTTGAGCGGAGGGAAATAAAGAAAATTACTTGACTGCACACACAATAACGTGCGCTCCGTCGGAATTATGACTGTCGCTGCTGCTGCTGCTCCTGTTCCTGTTGGAAGCGTAGCGTGCAAAATGAAATGGATGCTGATGGCAAATAGCACAGCAAAGAGAGCTCTAGCAAGCTCTGCACAAACGACGAAGGCGTAGCGGTAATATTTTTATTTATAAAATCTCGTATTCGCAGTCGAAATATAGCCTCGTATGTTACATAAACAACGTAGGTGTAAGCCACTAAATTGGTTATCCTGGAAATTTTCTCTTAAACTCGCCGAAATGTCCTTGATGGAAAATGATAATGATAACGAATTTAAACCAATGTTACACTATGGAATGCCACTATGGAAATTAAGCTATTATCTAATTTTTGACAGTTTCGTGGGACATATAGTGTAATAGTTTAATCTTGATCCTGCACCTCTCATTTTCTTATTTTACGCTCTGCTCTTCTGCTGTCCTTCAGGCTTAATGAAAAGCACCACCCGACACAACCGCTGCGCCTACTCAAACCTCTTGCTGCACTTGCAACTGTTCACGTTCCCTGTTTTCATTGCAGACTTGCATCCTGCATAATTAAAAACATCCCCTTTTCTCACAAGTTCTGTATATCAATGAACAATGAGTAAAACGACTACGAAAAATACCAAAACTCATACATTAAATATCTTAAAGCTTCTTAAGTTGTGAACTAAATTAATTAATACACTGTACATAAAAAAAAATTCTGCAAAATTCAAAGCCAACATAAAACTAATTGCAGGCAATGAAATTAGTCCCTCCCTTTGCTTTTATGCTGCGGTATTATTTAAAACAATCGCTAGTTTGAACCAGAGTAAAGGGGAAACGCGTGAAGTTGCTGCCCTTTCACTAAACAGCAAAGCCCACAAGGGCCCTTAGTGTGCGCCCGATAAATTTGAGTTTTTAATTTTATAATTGGCGCTCGGGAATGCAATGCACGCTTGTATAATGCATATAGCGATGCGATGGCCAGCTTTATTTATTTCAGAGATCGGACGACACGTGCGAGCATTGTACGTTGGTGTCACCCTAAAACCGAACGCAAAAAATGTGTCTGCAGGAAAAAAATAGTAATAGCTATACCGGCAAGCGCCGAACACACGAATGGTAATGTGACCCTCAAAACCTCATAAACGCATAAATCGCAGGCACTCATCGAAACTATAAATTCGATGCTTTTGCGTACTTTTTTTTAAAGCTTGGCGTGTTTATTTCTTTGTTTCTACACACGCGCGTGTAGCCCTTGTGCTTTTCTCGTTACCATTTCCTGCACCCTTTTTACTATTTATTCTATATATGTCTGTTTGTTTGTTTTTTATTTTGAGCGAAACGAGATTTCAGGATTATTTATTTTGAAAAGTTTTTATGAGTTTTTCGTCGAGGCAATTACTTGTGGGGCGCAATCGCGTGCGACTTGTTCACGAAATATTATTGCGCTGCTAATTGCAATCATTCTTCGGCAACCAGCGTAAATTTTACTCGTTCGTTGAGTCGTTTACGACTTAATCGAGCCACAAATATTATTCAATGCTTGTAAATCCACTTTGATTAGGGTTGAATTACAACCGAGTGTTGAATGTTTGATGAATTTTTAATAAAATCAAATGGAGTTATCTTCCTTTATATATCCATTAAGTACATAATTTTATAAGCTTTTTAAAGGGTAAATCGATATTTCCAAAATCAGAAAGAAATAACAAACCGATGAGCCAATTAACTTTTGATTACTCATTTTATGGTCCACAACCTCCAGCAATCAAGTCCTAAGGGCGATCTTCTCCTCCTCGTCATTTAATTTAAGCACACTCTGAAGATCTTTAAATATCACGTGCTTAAGAACAAACGTGTACCACAAGCTACCAAAATTGGCAATGCCGGCAGCCGGAAACGATCACATAACGTTGGCCCAAATTGAACCGACTTTCGACATCCAGCAGTATGTCATCAATGTTCTACTGGTATCCAGTATGCTTCAGTATGCTTATTTGATAGCAACGAATTTATGACATGAGTGCATGCTATTTGCATATAATAAGTATGTATAATATGATGTAATGTGTAAAGTGTACAAAGCGTGCATTGTACGTCGTGCTGTTCACATAATGCACCAACTAGGCAACCCCCGGCAGCGGCGACTTAATTTAGATTTTCTTTAGTGATTGTGTCATGTACTACCCCACATTTACTAAACACATACATGTATCTCATGCGTGTCACACATCAGGTGTTGATAGATCCTTAATGAAGATAATTATTTAAATCTTGAAACTTTAACATTTCACACTTTGCTTTCCCTAATTCTTGATATAGAAATTACTCCAGAAATAATCTAGAAATATTAATCATCAAAATTTTAAAATCTTAAACAAATATATTTTCTACCTTCTATTTTCACCTAAGAAATTCTAATTATTATCCTCAAAACCAAAAGTATGAACTTCCTTATTATATAAATTCGTTGCTGATGCTCCAAACTTGCGAAAAAAAGAGCAACCAGATAAAAGTTTGAGTTGAGTTACGTTGCGTTGGTTCATGGAGGGTCGCAAAAGTAAGTTCACAAGGAAAACGATAAGAAAGCGTGAAAAGTAGGAACAAAGTGCACGACCGCAACACAAGTCGCCCTGCTGATAAACTTTTTCGATACTTTCTCGCCAGCATTGGCACTGCTCCCGGCCCGATTAGAAGCCATGCGATTCGTTGATGCAATTGGATAAGTAAATTTCGTGATTTCGTGAATTTAGTAAGGCCCAGCGAAGGGTGGAAGGAGTGCAGCGACAAATATTAGCTGTTAACTGAGCGGTAAACTGGGGTTTTGGGTAAACATGCTGAAACAACACCATCCCGCGCCATCCCCAACGATGTCCTGCGACGCATTTGAATATTTGCTGAAAGGATTTTGCACGCGTCGTTCACATACTGTACGAAACACAAAGTCACTAAGTTTAAAATCACTTTCGAAGATAACACGGGTTTATTTTGTTGTTTTATTAGGATCATGAGTTATTGCGAGGATTTGCTTAAGGGTTTGTTTTATTAGCTAAATAATTTTATACAATAATTATTAAGTTTGAGTAATTGGTGGTTGTAAAGGAAGCATTTAAATTAATCGTATTAAATTAGAATAGAAATATTTGCCCACTGATATTGTGAATTTCATTTCGGATTTTATTTTAATTCAATTAAAAATTACTAGACTAAGCATAATTATTCAATTATAACCGTTCCATGTTTACAACAAGATGGCGCCGGATGTAACGCGCGCGCAACTAACAAAACGCAATTTTTTCTTTCATTTTGTAGCGTTTACAGTATTAACAGATAAACCCATATAAAACTCAGTAGTTCAAAAAAACCAGCGAATAGATTCCAGTCTAATTGCTCATCTCAATCACAGTACAACAACCACAGTGCGATATAATATTTTTTTTCCATTTGGAACAGTTTGGGTCTATCGACACAGTCACTAATGAAAAATCGTATCGCTATCGGCGAAAAACGATTAATTATTCATTTACACAATGCTACATGGCAAATCGCACATACGTGCTCGATATTATTGCAACACAACGATGGGCATGGCGCAAATCGGTAAAGTAATGGGCGCAATGAAACGCGACGTCGTTTTCCGCGCCGCCGACGCATTCAAACGTCCTGTTTTCCAATGCCAATGCCGGCACGTTTGCAGCGCGCGCTTCAATTTCAGCAGTTTTATGTAAAACTACCAGCATCAGCAGCGCAAGCTAAAACCAATAACGTTATTACGATATTACCAAAAACTGTATGGTTATAGAACTCGGAAAGACCACCAAACCCCACAACCTTTTGATTTGCGTCAACCGGCACGTATGATGTCTTCGTTTGGCCCTTTCGAAACTGCACAAACGTACGTACATGTGGTAAGTCTCTTTGTGCAATAAAATAACGTTGTTTCCATTCCGGTTGGCGAAGAGCTCGCGTGCGAGACCGCTGCGAGCAATATCGTCTGCTCGCTGCTAAGATGCGCTGATGTGAAATGAAAGAGAAAACGCGGTTTTATCTAGGCTTTCTGGCTTTCGGAACACGTCCGCATCTCTTTGGCTTTTTTCGTCGACGGCGTCGTTTTCTTCGGTTGCGCTAACCGACGCCCTGGCATTCCGATACGAAAAAGCCAGCATTCAGTATTTGTGTTCAGAATAGGATGTGGACCCACATTCGATGAATAGCCTTCTTGTTGACACGTTTTCCACGTCCACGTCAATCTTAATTGACCGCTTAATTTGGTTTATCAACAGAACCACCACCTCTTTTTCTGTGTCTTTGACATCTTTAAATGTTTCAAGACCCAGATTAGAAGATGAGTTCCCCAATCTCAACAGACAATAAAGAGCATAAATTAAACGGTTAGGGTGCAGGGTGCATTAGTATCACTTGAGTAGCATACTACCCCCTTTGGTAATGGGCCAACATGGCCAAACGCGATCTCTCGAATCTCTCTCGAGTGTTTAGCGCTTCTACTGATGGCACGCTGGTGTCCATAAATCAATGAATTAGCAACGTACGTGGAGGCGGCATCGTCGGCGGGACCGCGCGCCGTCGATTCTATTATAATCGCAAAACGGTTGACTGTTGGCGTAGACAGGATCTAAATATTCATCAATCAGAAGTTAATAGTTGCTCGAACGTTCCCTCGACGACGCGATGCCTCGATTGCTGTCTGCTTGTGCTTACTCCATATATATCATTTTACGTGGTGGCAGCGAGATACGAATGCCATCCGACTGTCTAATCTCCGTCGCGCTCTATTACCCCTCAGCACAGCCAAAACAATGATGGTCCAACACCATTGCTGATATCACTGAAGCTAAAGATTCTGACTTGACTTGTGAACATTATGAATGATTTTCGATTTTTATAAAAATGACATGAGTCATCAGAGATTTAAATTTTAAATTCCTGATTTTATAAAAATTCGTTGAATATTTTATGCCTTCTTTCGGAATTTGTAAATTTCTAATTTGGCAGGAACAAGTGCATGACACGAAATTAAAATGAGTTCAAGTAAGTTAGATCGAAGACAATTGTATCCATGGCGTAATTTATCTCGTTACAGTTTAAGATTGATTCGCGAAGGAAAGGAATACGTGCATCTAGGTCCTTAAGCGCTAGGACTTAAGCGCTAACGATGAGTGCTTGATATCGATGTAATATGACAAACTTCCTTGTTTAATCGACGCCAGCACGTACGCGTGTACCGCACGCTTATTGCATCTTCCTTGCTTCATCATTATCATCATCTGCTTCGACACGTTACTAGATGCGTTCGCGCATTCGATGATTTTCCTTCAGCTTCAATTTCCTCTAAGCTATAATTACTCATGGATTAGATCGCCTATTCTCTTACAATCTAATTACGTTAATCAATTACCCACCACATATTGTCATCGAGTATGTAATTATCTCCTAATTATGTAATTAGACTTTATTCTATTTTTTTAAAATTTCTAATTGAAATTAAATTTTTTGTTGATTGTGGTATAAAAGACATTAAGAAAAAAGCTCAACAAAATAAATAAGAAATAAGAAAACATAGTTTCATATTCAAGGCGCGCGACGTATGCGCTTCGTGGATAACAGGCAAGCATTGGTAGCGTCTGCGCCACCCCCGACGCATGCTGCCGACAACAAGAACCGGCGCACGTCGCAAACATTGCGCGTCGCGACGCCGGCCGCGTACCTTCGGCCTGCTCTTCACAGCACGCCGCTTCAACGCGTCCGCGTTTCAAACACGCAGATTTGCATACATCGCATTAAAAGTTTCTTTAACCAAAACACGCAGCTTCAAATGTAAATGTTTGCATCCACTGAGGAAAGAACTTTTTCCGCACGTGGAGGAAAATTAAATTATTTTAACGGTCATTAAACTATTTAACTAACTTGCTATTTAAACAATTTACTAATTTATATTTACTGTGTGCATCTATGTTTAATGATAGTCGGTAGAAATTTTTTATGGAAACTTAAATTAAGAAAATTAATATAAGAAAAGTTTGCTAATAACTGTGTGTTTGTGCTAATTATCAGTGTTAAGTGTCACATATCAACTCCATAATCAGTCGTTAATAATAAGCTAAAAATACCAAAAATAATTTGCTACAAATTTTTAAAATTTCATAAAGTTTTTTAAACTTTTAAAGTAATTCATAAAAATGTCGGAAAGTGCATATAATTCGCCTCTACCATTCCGCCGGTTCACAGAGTCATGTTGCTCAAGTCCTGCCAGAAGTATTGGAGGAATGTCTACGATTTCCATCACAGACACACTCACCGATTCTGATGGGGAAGGTGATCTCCTTGTTGAAACTCCTGGTCCACCAGAGCAGACTGTCATTGCTGGATGGCTCAAGTTCAGGGACAACAAAAAGGTCTGAATATCTTTTTTCTTTTCTTTTATATATTACCAATTAAGTTGCTATTATTTAAATTTCAAGCGAAAAAGTTTGAAAGTCAACAAATCGCAAATAGAAGTTTGATAAATCGATCACACCTCTCGGGATCACAACCGATACACAAGTGGAATTACCAACTCGTGAATGCAGCTAGCCAATTTACAACTAATATGCATACTAATATGATAGATAACGGATCGTCGACGGAGTAATAATCCAATATGTTCGCGAACGAAACGAAACATGAGCCTCATGCAGCGATTTCGAATTTCCCATAAGTTTTCAACTACGCGAGTTGCTGAATAGATCAACTTTTTCCACCAACTTTTCGGGATTTTGCAAGTTGGTTGGAATTTAGAATTTTTCAATTAATATGTAAATTATTCTAATTATATGAAAAAAGTTTCAAATTCAAAAATAAAATTAATAAATAAAAATAAAAGGAAAAAATTCTTTTATGAAAAATTAGAAGAAGTCAGTCAACAAAGTGATTTTTCGTTGAATTAATTTTCTGTTCTATTGACTCACAAAGATAATTAATAGGAAAAGCCACGTCAAAAACGAGCATAATTACGAGCCATCAAATCATCCACGTAATAAATCATCTCTCAATTATAAAGCGAACTTTTTATGTAGCAGTATGTCAACAACGCAATGCCAGAATGCAAATGGAGAGAAAATTAAACGCTCTCGTTTCGATGCCATTGTCGTATAATTACGATTCGATTAATTTTTATCAATTAACACTCGCAAAGCAGTGCAAACAAAAATATTATTATCAAATTGTGTGCGTGCATATAAATTTTTATCAATTCTATTCATGAATTAGTGTATGGTTTTCAATGATAATAAAAAATGAAATCAATCAAATTCTATATAAATTCAATTAAATTTTTAAAATTAAAATAACCCAAGAGAGAAAATCTATAAATGTTTTCTTGCTTTCTAAAAATTCCATCCTGAAATTTAATATACTCCTTTATTATCCTAACTTTATACCACCTATAAACAAATAATCAAACTGTAAAACCGAAATAAAAAGAAATATTTTTAAATAACTATCCATATGTGATATTATTGTCTGAACAAGAAGTCAGTATTATTTACTCATCCTATCCTAGTTTTCCCACCCCTATAAACATTTTTACACTAGCTTTCACCTGCTTTTATCACAACATTCTGGAATACGATTGATTCCGATAGCGAAGAATCGCATCAAGTACGACTTTGCGACAAGCTTGACATACAAGACGGAGACATTCAGGACGAAACGAAGGGAGTACTGCTTAGATTCTTCCTGTCTTGCCTGTGAGTTTCATTTCGTTGCGAAGATATGTGCGCGTCATGTCCTCGAATGCATTCGCTGTGTTTTACGGCGGATGGCCCGTCAACGAGACAAAGTGTCGGTGGCGAAGCAATTTGTTTGATTCGGATGTACAATACGCGAGTGAGGAGAAAATTCATTGCATGCCGAACGCCTCACATTCCTCACCAATGACGAACCCAATGCGTTTTCCATGACTATTCGTTCATGCATGTAATGCGATTTGATGCACACCGAAATATATGTCTACACGTCTTTTAATTCAGTTTGCATGCTTTGTCAATATTGGCTTATATATTTTCGCGAATAAAAGTGTTGCAAAAAAAGATTTCTTTATAAATATTATGATTTTTGTTTTGTTTTGATAAATTTTGTTTGTTTATATAATGCTCGTATATGTATTAAGCTTTAATTAATTAAGAATGTTACTTACTTTGATCGTTGGTTGTGTTGTGATACTCTGTTAATCCTCAAGGTGATGTTTGCTACACGTGGGTTAGCAAGTTATGCGTACGCACTGTCAGTACTGAGGCAGCTCACAGTCGGTCTCAGTAAAGGTACTGCTAGTGGGTAGGAGTTCCCCACTCTTACTGGGTAGGAGTTCCCCACTCTTACTAAACGCAACTACTGAGAGGAGCCCAGTTAACAGTACAAACGCTGACTACCCATTAAACATAAATTAAATTAAATAATTTAAACGCAATTTATATAATATATTTAATTTATCTCATAAATAAATATATGTAGTCCTCATTATTTGCACATTGGACATCTGAATATACGGTCGATTAAACAGTAGCTAGAATCATGAAATAATCTAGTTAGTGACCTGCCAGCGACTTTCCTGTCGCAGATAATTCGCATTAAACGGCGTTCGGCAGGCGTTTTTCGCGCGTCGGTCGCGTAACTTAATAAAAGCGGGCACATTCGGGAATTGGGAGTTTGAGAGTTTTCCGAGCAGCGACGAAATGACGAGAAACGGGACGACCGACGACGGGTAATTCCCACACGTACTGACTGTATTTGTGAGCGAGTCAGCAATATTTGCGCTTAAATATTATCATTAAACATTAGCGTGAAATTATTCTGCAGCCTTCTTTCGTCTTTCTATTTTTGCATGCACAAAGAGGCAATGGAGGGAATTGTGATAAATTTCTATTTCTAGAGGCCTGGCATATATTTGTTTAAAGTATGACAAAGTACTATGAAGAACTGGGCTATATTGATACAGATGACTTTCGTATTCCTGGGGATTCTCATCAAATCCAGGATTAAATATTATTTTTATTTATTTATATGGGATCTGGGTAGAATCATACTAATGAACTGAAGAGGATATAAAAATTTTAGTGACATTTGATATGATAAATTCTTCGTGCTTCAATTTTTCCAAAAGGACACAGACTTTTTTGGTGGTTTTAATGAAATCAAAAAATACAAAATGATTAATGTCATTACACTAATCAGCACTATACATTTTCCTTTATATCGCATTTCCTTTTATGAGGTGCAAATTATTCCGGTTTACTAATGTACAATGTCACATTTTCTGTATTTGCTTTCTTTCCCCCCTATTCAAAGAAAAAACAAAAAAACACTTGGCCTACAACAGTTGGGAAACTAAGGGTATTACCTTCCATTAATTTTGTAATATGTATAGTATTCTTTCTATTTATTGAAAGACTTTGAATGTGTTAGTCCTACTCACGAGTAAATAACAACACGCTATTATACAATATAGTTAATTCATTCATGAGGAACACCTCACTTTGTAATTATATTTTGTTGAAGTTCCCCCGTTTTTTTTTTTTGCTTTTAGTTTCAATGTTTTTGTTTTCTCGTCCAATATTAGGGTAGAAATATGAATTATGAAAGTGAGCATGTTGCATTCGAACACTTGTATTCCTTATTTACTTCCTTTTTCATCCTGTTCTCGTTCTTTTCTTTGAAAATAAATATTGGGGGATTAATCAGAGTTGCAATAAGCACACTAGCAGCATCTTGAAGCAAAGAAGCAAGCAAAGCATTATCATGATTCCGTTTAATTATCATTGGAAAAGAAAGAGCTAAATAACAGGATTATTATATTAAAACACACAAAGGCGAAATATACTCGAATTTAATAACTCCTAAAATGTGCGCTTTATGTTTCGTTACCCCTTCTGAAGTTGTTTTCGTTTAATGCCTAATTTTATTTTCTCATTTAATCTTTTTCGAGACAGGTCTTTAACTCCATACAATAAAGATGGTTAAGGATGTCCTGGCTTAATCAACATAAATTTGAAGTACTTTAAAATCGCTAAAAATGAAAAAGTTTTAATTATAAGAATAAAAAATAAATATTACAACATTCAAGATTTAATCCTCGGACAATTAAAACAGCAATAAAAGCGTGCTAGTACAATACAAGAGATAATAAAACTTGCGCGATTACAAACTTTATTATTCATAGTGTATCAGTATTCGTAACAAGACTCACCCTTAAAGTCGTAAATCGATGAATGCAAACGAAGCAGTAGTGTAGATCTTAAACTTTCCTAAGTTGTTTTCCCTAGAAACCGCATTTCTCCAGCATCAAGAAAGTCCAGTGCCAGTGCCAGTTCCTTCAGTAAATACGAGTACATGGCACGAAATTCGGTTCAGCTTCCGTGATTTACAACCCCATATTTTTTGCCTCAAAGCATGTCCTTTACAGCGTATCGTGTCGTTATTGCTGCAATATACGTAATAGAATTTCTTTATTCGAAAATGCCATTTGAAGCGATAATTTATTTAGTCAACTATCAAACAGTCCGATAGTCTGTTTACAATCGAATTTATTCGTGCGCAAAGAGTCCATTTGCATGGTGTGCACGGCACGCCGCTACTACCACCGCCACTGCCACCGTGTGCCGCATTTATACATGTGCATACGGCGAGTCGGAGACCCGCAATCGTAAATTCCTAATGGCGTTAGACCGCCGACGCCGTTACTGCCGCCACCACGCGCATAGTCCATCTGCCTAATAAAGAGCGAATCGATGGTCCGTGCATTCCTGCATCGCGTTACTGACACACGTACTAGTAATCCAACATCGTGTGCCAACAGGAATCGATGTAGTAAGTCTTTGCCGCCTCCGGAACTAAGTCTAAGCTAGTGCTGGTGCATACGAAAATCGCCCACTATCCCAACTTCACACTTGATTAGATTACATCTGTCTTTCAAAATATTTATATGGAGATTTGCCAGCTAAATTAACAAACTTTATTCTTGTTGAATCAAACTTGCTTATCTGAGCTTTTCAACGTCTACATTTTGAAAGAATTTTCATAATGGCTTTGATTATAGTGTCAACTCACTCAAAGTTTGTTACTTTTTGAGACTTTTTTACTATCAAACTTTGATTCATGCTGGTGGTAAGCAAGTCATTTCTCTTGGTTCATAGCTCTTGAGTTTTATATGGTAATAAATGAAAATTTTAGAACTTTTTCTTAACAATAGCTCAAAAGCTTATTGCGCGTGTAACTCGCGTATATCCCGCTAGTAGATGATTAATAAAATTTTCCTCCCCTTATAGATGAAAGCACGAGAAACCAAAACTGTTAATTATATTGGATAATGCTTTTGATTTATGTTACTATGTAATAATAGGATCTTAAGAAGACCCTTCATATTTTTGTAATAGGATTGGCAAATTTATTTTAGAACTAACAAAGCCGGCTCTATTTATACATCTACAAGTTATTTTATAGTTTAATTTTACGCGTAGTCTAAACGTATTTACTAAGTACTGCGCATTACGTAGGTACCTCGTTAGGTCAGTCAGCACAGATACTGCGCGTGGGGGGACAAGCGCTGAACCACAGCACTCAGTGGTATCTAGGGTAGGCAAAGCACTGAGCGTTGGGTAGGTACAATGCAACGCTCACTCAGCTCAGGTACTGCGCGTGGGGGGAGGCGAGACAAGCGCTGAGCGATGATGCCATTCTGTAGTGTCTATGGTACACTGAAAATGTTGTACCTGTACCACCTGTATTATTTCCCGTGAAAACCCTCATACATATAAACAAATAAATCATCCAAGAGTTACCAAAGTCAATCCAAAGGTTCGTGCTCCGTTGTAAATACGAATTTTGCAAATTAAATCTGAGCAGTTGTAAATACGAATGAAATGCCGGTTTAAGAATTTATATGAAAGTGCACTCTATAATTTTCTTTGGAGATTGTTTGAATGTAGCTCATTCTTCAATTCAAACTTCGATCCTTTAGTGAAGGATGCACTCGTCGCGTGCTTTATCTACGAGCGTGCCAGTAAAACCAGAGTAAAAGGAGGCAGGAGCTGATACTGAAGTACTTTTTCCTGTCTGAACATGTTAACATTACATTCTAGCAAAACCGCTCAAATACGAAACGATGCGGGATATATTCAACTATAGTATATTCTTACTTTTTCCCATCATAACTAGATATATCACAAAACCTGAAACGTAATCAAGATATTATTTTTTTTTTTTTTTATAAAAATCCATTAATATTGAAAAAGTACCAACAAATTAATTAACAGACTGAATGCATGAATAAATAATCAAATCATATCTTTAAGTAAATCTTAGAACACTAATGAATATTATAAAATCTCAGACACGTGCAATTACCAAATGGAATTAAGTAGAAATTCGACTATGCAGAGTAGTCTTATTGTTGTAAGCGTTGTAGGAAAACAGAAACGAAATGCAGCAGGATGGTAAAACAGACGTCGGGAAGAGAAGGTTTCGCTGCTGCATGCGTTCCGGCCGCCTTTAACTTTTCATGCATGCACGCGCGGGGGTAGAAACTGGCCTGTTCAAATATGCAAGAGATTAGGTCTGATGCAATTCGCCAAGCGAAGATATCCGTGCTGCTGCCACCATTGCTACTATACAAGCCCAACGCATTTGCACACTTGTGCATGGTCTCTGCAAATATAAAACAAAAACAACAAATTGCAAGAACGTCGGTCTTAACGTACCCACAGCTTGTCTACATTTACTACTGCGCGTTAGCACTGGTGCATGATACACGTAATTTATTGATGGCGAATTTATTATTATCGAGCTAGAATTATTAAGGTTTGGTATACATAAATTATTCTTAAGTTATATTAATGTATTTTTTAAAATGTTCTATAAAAATTATTCCACACAAAACTATTTTAATTTATTTTTTAATAAATTTTTAACAAGCTACAAGAACTGGGTACAAAGCGCAGAGCACTATGTAGGTACGTTAAGCTCACTCAGCACAGATTCTGCGCGTGGGGGGACAAGCGCTGATCTACGGTACTCCGCTCTGTCTACGGTACGCAATACTTAGCTTTGGGTAGGTAGAGCCCACTCAGCGCAGGCCATGCGGGTGGGGAAGGGAGCAAGCACTGCGCGACGTCAGTGCGTCAGTGTCTACGGTAGACTGAAGATACTGAATCCCTACTACCTGTATAATTTTAGTTAAGCATTACTGATAGAGCCGCAGGATTTCCGTGAAAACCAGAAAATATTAAAATGCAACCAGCACGTTTGTTGATTCCTAAAGTCTCATTCCCTGCGTTGTATTTGTTCACTGTTTTTACGTTTTGGTATTTTTAACACGTCATGTGCGCATCAACAGCGATCTTTATGTCTTTGAGAGACAAGCGCGGCGAGAGTCTTAAGATAAGAGAAGTGCATAAAATTATGCAGGATAGTTGCAGGAGTATATCTCTAGGAGTGCATCGGATGACTGTTCATCATTTTTACAGCTCGCACGAGGTCTCGCCGGTCGACGCCGTGACGCTCTTTTCCGCTTTCCTACACCCCTCAAACGTGGCTATTTTTGCAAATTTCTCGGCGAATGTGTTTTTAATATTTCTGAGTGCTCGATGGCGTTGCCTCTGAAAACTAAATAAAACTAACATAAAACTTTAAATCTGATATTTCGTGTAGAAGAAGACGACGAAGCTGATATTTACGGCCTTTCCACTTGCTGCAAAATGCTGAAATGTTACTTATCGTTTTGGAACACAAAATAAACTTCTGCTTTTTTATCCTGGAAATTAAAATGAAATTACAGAACTTATCGTAAAAATAAAAATTAAATTTAAACGAAAGTGAAAATGATGGGATGGTTGGAGATATAAAATATTAGACATTTAGAAGAATCGATAATACATAAGGAACTGAACTGAAGTCGTGCGTCGTGGAAAGTACAAACCTATCATTACATGAGACACTCGCTGGTTAAATATGCACCCGCATTCGTTTCATCGAACGCCGCGCAATATAATCAGCTTATAAATATTTATCAAGTGCAGACAGACTCTCCTGCTTCCTGCGAGTGCAGCCTGTTTGCGTTTTAGTTTCTCACGACGCTCTATTCGCTACGCGCTGCCGCCCTTTTCATTCCACACGGCAACAATTTAACAATTTAACTTTCTTTCTATACGTTGCGCATTTCAAACTGTCTAAACTAAACTTCTTTCCTATTGAAGGCTAACTCATTTCTAATTGAATGCATGTAGTGTGAAGAACATTTGTACTACAGATATATCTACCCCTAAATTAGAAATCAATTAATTACATAAACACAAAGTTTTAATTAATAGAAAAATCAGTTTATAGCATTAAATGTTTTAAAGTTCGAATTGATGGTATTTGCAGTCATTATGCATAAGAGGCTCGACTAATATCGAATCATAAGCACACTTGACATACGAATAATTGATCAGTGAAGCGATGCGCACATGAAGAGAATTTCCATTACGCGATTAGAGTTTGGTTGGAGCTCCATTGGTTCAGCAAACATCCGCGAGGCTATGAGTGGTCTCTCACGAGGGTCATCATCCGTAGTTATCCTAGAGGTTTTTCTAAAACCTCTAGTAAGCTAAAGGTGGTCCTTACGCAAGTGCGTTTTGGAATCGTATCTGTATCGCTCAAGAAGGGCGATATATCGATTGGTTGGCGATAATCCTTTTATTTTTACCTTCACCCTCAGCATTGCGTTGTGTTGCAACCACACAAAGCTTCGTTGGCTTCAGCTTCTTCGCTGTTCTCGAGTGGCATCGTCGAGTTAATCCTAGCTAGGCCCACCAGCTCAATACGCACTCGGAGTCTATCCGGTTGCCACCCTTGAGATCAATGGAAGCACGCATAGTGCTACGAATGCAAGCGATAATCCGTTTTCTCGACGATGGCTAACTAAGAAAAACTAGATGCCTGCTTTAATCTCCTCACTTGCAAAGGATTTTCATTTCATTTATTCCCCGCTTTCCTTCTATTGCTTTTCCATTTCTCCTGCCTTTATGCGACTATAAGTGAATCCAGCATTGCAAAAAGTAAAATAAAATTTGGCATGGGTGGGTTTTAAGGCCAAAGAGCGAATATAGTATCACTTTTAATTTGTAGTGGGATTGCGAAATGTAAAGGGTGAAAGTATAAGTGAGAATAGAGAAATCTCATGTGATGCGGTAGCAGTAGTAGTGGAGGCGGCACGTCGACGTGTCGGTTGAAATGATATGCAATGCAGTAGCTGCGAATGCAACAGCCGCCGCGCCACGACGCTGTTGCAACCAGACAGATAGTGTGCGCGCGGTGGCGGCAGTGGCTCTGAGGTAGCGATAGTCCAAGCCGCAACCCAGGCGGCGGCGTCGGCGGCTTGTTGTATTCGCAATAATCCCTTAAGCCGCAGATAAACAAAGAATATTACGTTTTATTGCATTCGCGAACGTAGGATGCTACGTTATGCTTTAATCTAACGCCGCCATAAATTCCGTATGCGCACACCGGTAAAATTCTTTAATTGCATTTGCATTCTTTTTCGCTCATATTCACTTTTTTCCTTCAAAATTTTATACTTCTATAACTAAAGATTTATCATCTTTGTGGTTATTGTTTACTGCTTACTTATTAAAGTTTATTGCGCAGTAATTGAATTTTTGTTCTGCTAGAGGGTGTTACAAAAAGAAAAAAATTATACAATACGAATCAATTATTTAAGTCACGATTAAGGATGATATCTCATACCGCCAATTACAAAGCAAGACGTATCTTATCAATTATCGCCGATTAGCTTTGGTATATATTTAGCTTGTGCAGCTATCAACTAGACATCCCTCTCAAAAGCAGATACAAGCAGTGCGCTCGGATTCACCTGATCTATATACTCGATAGAAGCAAGCAGTAGCTTTAGAATGGAACGCACCTATAGAAACCTATAGTTAACCCTACGCTACGTGCATTAATTGATGACTCTGAGATAGTACGCTATAGAATTGTTAATTGGAAACAGAAACGTATCATTTGCAATTAGCACAAACGCGACGCGTGCGTTTGCATATCATTTAACTTTAACCCAAATTCCGATTGATAGTAGGTCTTCATTCAAAACTATTATAGTATTTGTCATTATTTAAAGTATTTAAGATCTTACCAAATAATATTTATTTATTAAATTTTTATTCTGTTCGTTTAGGCAGAGTTTTAGAGTTATCTCAGTAATTACTGAACGCGTAAGCTCAAAGCTTGCTGGTATAGAGCGCTACGGCTCAAACTGTACTGCGCGTTAAGTGGTGGGGATTATAGTTACTCACTGTGGTCGGGTATGGTGGGTAGGTACTGAGCGCTGCACGTTGCGCGATACTGCGCGTTGTATGGTGGGGGTACAGAACTCATTCAACGCAGATGCTGGGTATGGGATCAAAGCACTAAGCAACCGTTTTTTACACTCAGCAATATTAGCCCTGCTTCTAAATAAATTACAGAAAACTTCCCAAAATTATAAATGTAGGATTAAAATATTGCATCAGTTAACAAAATTCCTCTTTCAGCTTATTCAATAGAATGCAAAGAAAATCAATGTACATTTAACAAACTTGTAAGCAAACCAATTGCGCCTTTCAATGTCACATTTCCAATTTAGTCAGTTATTTGTTTAGCATACATTCCATGCCATTGTAGACTGGTAGGAATAACTCCACATTCCCGCATGGAAACTCAATGGTAACCATGTAAAGCATCTCCAGAGTGTCGACTGAGTGCAAGAAGTAGTGGAGTGAAGCTAATAGGCGTTCTTCTCTTCTTCTGCGAGATCGTGAATGTATGCAAGCAGAGAGAGTAGTAAGTGCGCTACTTCCCCGGAAGTTAAACTTTGCTGGTGCTTCCATACTCTGCTCGCTAGTGCCAGACCGTATCTCACAAGCAACTTTCGGTAATCGTTGTTGTTTCCGCAAACTAACTCGTAATGAGCTCGTGATTATTATTGACTTAGTTTTAATTGCCGACGCATATTGCATGTGAATGCGAGATATGAAAGGTACTTAGTCACATCACACATTCGCGACTTCCTCGCCTTGCTCTGCTTGCTGTTATTGATATTGATTTCTCCATGATGAAATGAAACGAATAGGTCTACCTAACTTATCAGCAAACAATTCTTTTCTGGAAATTGGATGCGATGTAGGAGTTTGCTGTGCTTTCCTATCCTAGACTTTACTATGCTATATGTTCGTTTTCTTATGTGTAAAGTATGTTGAAGTTATAGAATGGAAGTATAACATTTCCCCCTATTTGGTATTTTGGCAAACTTTGAGACACTGTGGTGCAACAATCGGTTGCTGTTGGGAAACCAACCGCACGGCGCCAGACTGAAACGAAAGGGCTTTAGTTATTAGCTCCGATCATCTTTAATTCGCTAAGTTTGTTTTATCTTAGAAGTTGTTTAGACTTCAGTAAAACATTTACTCGTTATAAAATCTTTAGGTACTGTGTTTATAATCATCATTACTTTTTCCAAGCTGAAGAATTTCATTTTAAGTTTTTGAGTCTAAAGAGGACAAAAATGGTTTTAGTGCCTTTGGCAAAAAGATAGTTGTTTATAATGTTTTTTGATGTGCCAAATCTGAAAATCAAATTCTTAATTTGATATCTCTAAAGGTTTACAAAAAAAAATCTCAAAAAAAAGATTATTGGAGCAGAAAGGCAGGAGGTGATTGTGAAATAAAACAATGACCTCTTGCAAATAGACAAATCAATAATATATAAAATTAAGCCCCAAAATCTAAGATAATTTTAGGTTCTTGTCACGTATCGCCTTGACAATGAGCTTGAGTAGAAGCGTGCGTGCACAGGAGTTAAAGCCCTAAGCCAGTGGAGTGCGTACCCAGGCGTCGCAAACGTCTCAAGACGGCAGCTGTTAATGTCGCGATCCCGTCTCGGCGGCTTGCAAACAAAAGCAGACCCGCCACCGCAACAGCCATCGCCGCCCCTACGCAATGCGAGATGCCAAAGGACTGGCATGAGTGAAGTGGCGACGAAGTACTTTAAGTCTCCAAATTATCCAAATACACGCGTATTATGTGTGAAGAAGGATTAGGTGTAACAAAGACTTGTGGCGGTTTGAGGGTGCTTTCGCACGTGCCATGCTAGTGTATTGTTACGCAATAAACCAAACACTTATTTGCATTTAATGTTATGACTGCTGGTTTAGTCTCCCTCCGCTGTTGTAACCGCCATTCCACCAATCGCGCAACTTTTGTGGATGAAGGTTTTGCAAACGCGATTTAGGGTTGAGGGTACAATAGTTAAATACAAGATGAACACGGGAAAAGGTCAAACTTCAAACTTTTATGATTTGAGGAGGTTCTATTGACCGCAGGGCACGATTGTATCAGTTTGCCATATACCTCTGATTCTACGGATAATTTGATAGGAGAATACGGTTCGAAGTAGATATATAGACCGATGTTTTAGCGCAATGGATGTTTTAACAAGTGAATGCGTACGAAACAAGCACAGACAGGCACTTCGGGACGAGTTAATTAAAATCCTAGGCCTCATTCGTGCGGCGTGATGAGGCGCGTTGGTTCGAGCCAACGCACCGACCCGACGCTTTCAGCCCTTCTGCCAAATTCGGAGCGCAGTCGAAATTATTTCTCTATAGCAAGGCATTGCAAGCAATGTCGTAGTAAATCAGCAACACAAATTTATTATTTTCGACTTAAAACAATCGCAGTTACGGAGTTTTGGCGCCTTGCAGCGGTTGCCATTATGGAAAATGGTGAAAACTCAACACAGAGCGAAACAAACGTAACGAACAGCAATTCTGGTTTTGTCTGGAAGATTCAAGTCGTCCTATTATTTCTTGTATACATACAACCAGGGAAATTAACTATTGCCAATAATTTCGCCAGCAATAAATAAACCAAACCTTTATATTATTCATAGAATTAATTACTCACAAAGTTAATTAGAAAATGAAAGGAAAAAAACGTAATTTAATTTAATTAACTTTAAATAAATACGTTGTGGTTTATTTTCCTCGTCTTTGGTAATTTAGTCAGTTTCATTTCCTCGTTTCTCGTTATTTTTTTTCGATAGCCATTGCGTTACGCACAAGACCCACAAACCGAAAATTCCCTCGCATTGAGAAGCGAGCGTCGGAATAACATTGCAAATGCAGTCTGATTAAAAAGCATCGATTTATGTGGGAAAAAAGCGATTCGAGGAGCGTCTACCGGAACGTGTAACGTTTTTACGTGCGCCATCGTAATTACGACTGGCATTCGCCGAACTCGAGGGCGCTTCTCTTGTTAGCGCTTCCCTTTCGCATCTTCCTGCACTCCGGTAGCGTCTGAAGGCATTGCACGTTAATTTATATCGATAGACTATTGAGATATATAATGATCTATGGGCACCGGAAACAAGGAGAACGTCTGTTAATCGCGCGATTAAAGGGGAAAAGAAGTAAAACGAATTGTCGAGATCTTGCGATTTTGCCAAATCAGACTACAAGTGGGCTTTGGGCCAATAAACTCAGTTTAGAAATGTTCAAAGGAGTTGCTTTATTTTTAACTTAAATATGTTTTTTAATTTAAAATTTGTTTTTATATTAAAAGTCTTGGGCTTAATTAAAACGGAAAAGGAGATAATCCAGGGAGAATTAATCGATGCGTAATTGAAACGAAAGAAAAAATTGGAAAATTGCATCGGAGCGTTGAGCGTAAACCGATAAAAGTTAATAAACTCTGAAGTTAACTTATAAAATTGTATTGCCAGGCAAAAGTTTGTTGTCTAAGTGGATTATTACCGAATGCGAATTCAGTTTGGTTACTAACTGAATTATTCACTCAAATTCTATAAGTAATTTCATTTGCCCTCTTTTCTTGAGGATATTTTCTTTGAAATCTAAACAAAACTACCTTGCAGTAAATGATCTCCCTTGCTCTCAATTTCATTAAATAAAACTAAAAATGTAGAATCAAAGGAGGATCTGCAAGAAATTGCAATTTAAACTTTAAGTCACAAAAAGCATACCCATGCCAAAAGGAAAATTTATTTTCCAAAACACAATTTTAATAGAAACAACCAACCCAACACAAAGGCACATTCAATAATTCGAAATTAATTCCAAGGCTTCAAGTCTTTCTCAACAGATCTTACGCCCTACGTGATTGTTTACTGTTTCTTTTGTACATCTTTTGATGTTCTGTACATTGTGCAGATACATGTAAAGTGTTTGCTTAAAGTCAAAGTTGATGTCGAAGTTAAGTGCTAGGGAGAGTGAAAAGTTACTCGTCTGGTATTATTTATCCGCACAATAATATACAAAAGGGGTCACAATTAATGCAATAAATATTAACTGGAAGCATAAATTTCACAGAAGAGAAACGTTTCCTTTTTCATTCTTGGAATGGGGACTTATTTAATGCTGTGTAGCGTCAAGGTCTTACCTTACCTCCTACCCAACAAGTTCATGATGCCCCCACCCAGGAGTCGGGTGGGGACTTGCAAACCTGACCATCTAAGCTCCAGTACATATAGTCCCGCATAATATTTGAATATGTATTTCTGTCAATTTTCGATTATTTTATCAAGGTCTATTTTATTGTTTCAGTGGAAACAGCGATGGGGAGTGATCACAAAATTATCTCCAGCAGCAGGTGAGTACATAATGTAATTCATCGTGGACAGAAATAACATCAGCAATAGGCTCGAAGGCATTATTGGCAGTCGTTATAGGAATATAGCAGAATGCACATTACACAATTTACATTGTTACCATACTAATGTAGAGATCGACACAGGTCTGTCATTTGGTGAGTCGTAAGCACACTCGCTCGTACTTCATTGCGATGGTATTAGCTTTGGCAACTTCCAATTGGTTCGGATGCAAATGTCTATGCGTGCAGTACCGCATGGTCGTGTTGCATAAATGTCAATTAGCCGGATACAATAATAGCCAGCGCGAGCAAATTGTTCGACTAATTGACGGATGATTATTGCGGGGCTAGAAGCCAACATATTATTCATGCGACACGAGGTCAGGAAGCGTGGAAGCGCTCGCTGATAATGACATTCTTTTATGCACTAATTACTCGGTGCCTATGAGGATAAATGACATTTCAAGAAATGCATTATGACTCTGATGGTAATGTAATGCAATGTACTAGATAAGTAGACATGAATATTCAATAGATAAATATCTATATCCTCAATGATAAAAGCTATAAATCCTGTGGTCATGCAAGTTTCGTGCTCATCCATGATTTTCATGATTTTTCCGTTTTTCCAGAAATATTGGAATATCCCATACAGGGATATTCTAACTTAATATACGAGTATGTTCCGAGAGGAATATGATATGATGAAATACGAAACTCGATTTCGTCACGAACGTCAATTTAATTGTAAAGGATGTGTGTGCTGACCAGCCACACTCGATATTTACAAATTTGCACTAGTGTGGGAAGGAAAAAGATCCAATGCTAACGCACAAACGCATTCCATGCATAAATCACGTCCACATGCCGTCTTTTTTCTTTATGTTCACTAACGATCTTCGAATCTGGCAAGTTTTCCGCGTCTGAGCCTCTCTCACACTTAATTAATCGCTCCCCCCGAGAAGTTTCTAATTGCGACGGCTCAGTGTCACTTAGTAAAAAATTGCGTTTCCGTGTTTGATCGCTGCATTGGCAGTTAAGAAATCACCATTCGCATTCCCACTTTGCTTTATTTTAATTAAATAACTCCCCTTCTTTTTTCAAATGAAATAACACGATTTCATTTTCAAAAGTAATTAATGTCATTTGTTAGGTGGTTAAGTGTTTCTATAAATTATTCTATTTATTTATGGGAGATAAAATAAAGTAAAATACTATAAAATTGGAATAAGCATGACATGTAGGCAATAAATTCAAACGTGTGTAGGATTTTTCACGCCGATGCGAAATTTTTACGGCCATCAAGTACGGGTTAGATTTTACTTCGCGGGTTGAAAAGGACAAAGGACAAAACTAGTAGTTTATGCTTCCACCGAAAGAGCAGAAGACGCTGGCCATTATCCTTATGGGATCATAAGTCTCGAAGGCACGTTTATATATTTTAAAGGATAATGGCGTGCGTCTTGATCGTTTTATAGTTTGCCTCGTTCATGCCCTGCATCTTGTTGGATTCGTGTCCTATGGTTATACTTTTCGCGCTATTTATTTCCTTTTTATGCTTTCGGGGTTTAAGACAAATGATGGAGTTTACTATAGTGCTTCTGAGTAATATAAAATATAAAATTCTCTGGAATTTTTTTATTAATCAGGAACTCCTAAAAATGACTCTGAATACAGACCAATTTATAAAAAATATGTCATATGTTTTTTAGTAGCAATCTGCTTGACACAATAGCACCCAAATAGATTTTTAGATATTGAAGAAATCTTATAGCAGAGCCAGAACCTTAATGTTGATTGTTGGTCCAAAGCGGAAATATCGCAATCGACGAATGATTGTGAAAAGTGGCAAAGAAGTTGAGTCCCACTGCACAAAACGACGATTTGTCGATTCATAAACTCTCAATGAGAGCAGCGCACTTGAATGAGTGACCAAAGGTGAAGTGAAAAATAGAAAGAAGAAGAAAAATCCACAAGCGCGCCAAAAGGAATCGACTGAATTTGTCTAAATTGTGTTCCTGGATGTAGAGCGGTGTGTAGAGTCTAGCACCGCACCAGTGCCGCTGCTCCCGCGGTTGACGCTGCCGCCAAGCACGCCGAGATTAATGCGAATCCATTCATTTTCAGCGCACGGACTCCATCGGTGCCCAAGGGAGTCGTGTACGTGCACGCATACAAGTCCAACATTGCCGCCTCATGGTATTTAAGTTAGTATGCGTGCGTGTGACGGACAGAGACAAACCGGACGCGCTGCCGCCCGCGCACGGGATAAATCGCGCTCGCAACCAGGAACCAGCAACCAGCAGCAGCGCACAACTACAACATCAATAATGTGCATCTGCAAAGGCTTGAACCGCAGCTCAAAGAGGTAACAGATACGCGCCGCCTCCGCCACTGACTGCTTTTGGTGCTCTGTTACAGAAATAGAATCTGTATATCTCGAAAGAGAGCTGCTACCGCCAATACAGGACCATAAAAGTCGACTTTACGATCTCTGATCTCCTATCGTATTGTATAAATTCATCAAGCAGTGCGGCGGTCGGTCGAAGGCGGGCGGCATTAGAAAACGGGATATAGACGAAAAGCGAAACTTTCGATCGCTTCAGTGCGCGGACAAGCGCAACCGATTAAAGTGGTTTTCAACAAATTCATCGCATCCCTTGGCATATCAGGAATTTCAGCAATAACTTCGATTTTATTGTTTGCGGCTTGCGTATAGTTTAACCATTGAGGCAATGATTTAACCCGCTTTCCTTCAGCAATGAGCAGATAGGTAAATCCATTCGTTTAAACAGTGAGTAGCGATTGAGAGGTTTTTGTAAATTCACTTCTTTCATATCACGAGCTTCGAGTTGATATTGCTTCTTCGATCGGAATCGAAAAGTAATTTGGCGAGCACCGGCAAACATGCTGCGGCGCCGAAGGGCCGGCAAAAAAGCGCAAAATTGTCACGTAAGTAAGACGACGGACGAGCACGTGTGTATAAAGCTCTCTCTTTACCAGAGAAAGTCTGAATTGAAAACGAAACAAAACTGAGGCGAGCAAAACGAGTCAACTGAGCACATCGGAAGTGAACTCGGAAAGACGTCGAGTTTGTAAAGTCGGCTTGAGTGGCGGTCGTACGTGGACAAACAGTCGAATTTGTGTTTGTATCGCAGATGTATATATCGATGCCTTTTGCTGGACTTGGACATTCGAGCAAATAACAAAAATCGAGCGGAAAACGACGATTTTCTTTTCATGCCTTTGTTACTCTGACTCCGTGCTCTTCGTGCTTCGTTGCTGCTCACCCCGATTGCCACACACATATTGAGAAATTATTGGGATTAAAAACTTTTCTCACTTATAACTTACTTATATCAACAATAAATTTAGTAGTTTAAAAAAAAATAAAAATGAGATTTTAAAATTATTTTATAATTTATAAGAAGCTTTACTGTAATTTAAAGTACTTAAATTATTTAATTAGGTAGATAATTAGTACTTCCCAAACGGTAAGGTATGGAAGCAACTGAGTCACTCTTAGATGCCAGCAGTGTCCCTACCCATGCAGGGTCCTAAGTGCCCGGGTGGGTTGCATGAGTGATCGTCAGGCTACTTAGGTTCCCCTTCCACTGGTATACCAGCATCAGTGAGTAGTAACCAGGCCTCGAGGTACATTGACCTATCATGTCCCCACCCAATACGACAAGTATACTCAGTATACGCAGTCAGTACTAATGCGTTACTAACTATCACTGAACGCAGCTGAATGCCATTGAAAAATAATTAAATAAAAACTATTAACAATTGATCATGATTTCGTTATTTAATAGTAAACAAATAATGTATTTAAATACAAGCAAAGTTCATTTATAGTTTATATGAAACTGGAAGCGAATTAAATTACGAACTATCCATTGAACCTAACAAACAACAATTAAAGTTACAAGAGCAATTGTATGGCACTCGACTTTGAGCTCGCAAATTCGCGCTCCAACATTTGTGTAATTATTTAGGCACAACAAAAATGTAATGCCATAACGAGCAGATAAACATAGAACCAGGCCATTTATAGCCAAAATAATTATCCCGTTTATATTCATATTTATCGATGCGCATCGACGGACCGCTTTTAAATTAATTTTTAAACGGGAGTCACCCAGAATAAACACGAATTTAATTAACAAACAAACACGATTAGCGAGAGCATAATGCGCACGAGGAACATAAGCGGCTTCCGCAATGTGTATATAATGCGTTAAATAATGCACGCACGTCGGCGCCGCTGCTGGCATTGCTGCCACCGATGCTTGCCGTCGCCGGAGTACGCCACGCAAAAGTGGATAACTCAATCAGCGTTATTGCATTACGTAATTCATACGACCGCGCGCGTGGCGGCAAACGCCAGCCAGCCTATGCTCAGGTGGGGCATTCGCATTGCAACTACAGCAGTAATGCCAATGCCGTTGGGGCAATTAATTTTTGAACTTGTCGCACTAGGGATTATGCTTACAAAGCTGTTACTGATATCTACCCATTTGCCAAAATGTTTAGAAATTTGGTTCCCTTTAATTTTTAATATTAGCGGTCAGACAATTTAAATTCAAATTTTTGAATATTAATAAATGCGCATTTAAATTGAAAAGTGAAAAGAAAGGAAATGGACAGTTAAGTAAATAGAATAGGGAATTGGTCCTGAAAGTTACGCGTCACTTTGTAAACAGGTCAGAGAAATAACAAAGCGCACCAACCATTGTGCGACGCATGTCGAGATCCCCGACGTTAAATTACGAGAAGCGCTTCGGCGGCGGCAGCGGCACAAAGTCACAGTGAAATAAATTTAATTCAACGCGGACATACGCTAAACGCTGTACGCACAGGAGCGTCCCAACGTCCAGGCGTAATGTGTAATGCGCGTTCGAAACAACGTCGGAATTTGTATGTCCTGGGACGTGTTAACCACCCGGCTCGTGCATTATAACCCATTTGCTGGTCACAATCAGGCACTAGAGCATTGGTACCTCTACCAGGATGAGATATACACACACTAAACCAGCCCATAAAGAGCTCGAGACGCATGTGGTGGAGTGGAATGAAACTTGGAATTGAAGACTGAGCGTGCAATCCCAGGTTGGGAAGTGTGGGTGAGGACGTTGTCAAAACGAGGATGCTTTTATTTCCGCAATGGTTCATGTTAGACGCGTGGATTTATCGTCGAAACATGCTGCGAAAGGATGAGGATGTGATGGAATGGGACACAAATTCACTTAACGCATGACATCGCCACGTGCGCATGGAAGGCTACATGATTATTGCCTTGAAATGGGTATAACAATGGAATGTAATTCTAGCAATTTTGGCTAAATTGCGGGTTTGCAATGGTAGACGAGGTTATAGTTATGTTCAATGTTATTTTATATCATTATGATCCTTGTTATCATCCTTTTAAATGATATTTTACGCTCTAACACTTTTCATGTCCAATCAGAAGTGTAACTACAAATTTGGAAAGTTCTTCTGGCAACCAAGCTTTAGTTTGCTCTAACTTAAAAATTCCTTAGTAACCAAACAACTGAAACAATCGTACATCATTTACAACACCTTCTCTGTTTGAACCTAACGGCGTGCAGATTTCGTGCTAGAGATAAATAACCACACCGGGCTATAAATCTCACTTCTGCGAACGAATTGCGACCAAACAAAGCAACACAGTAGTGACGTACCAACGCCTTGAGGAAAGAAGGCAAATGAATGAAAATGCACAATTTGGTACAGTGTATGCACACCGTTTAGTATACACGGCTCTTTTATAGCAGAGAGGGTGCATTTTGTTTTCCACCACAAAAGCTCTATGCTTCCCAAGAAGTTCTTAAAACATTACCAGTGTGGTAACTGCAGCCACTTTCTACACTCCATGAGCACTGTTATTAAATGATAAATCATTCCCAGCGTATGATGACATATTTATACAATTGAACGAAGGGGCGGCGTTCCCAATTCTGCGTTTTGTTTACATTTTTCGCCATCGCTCAAAATTTACGGCCCTCCACACGCAAGGAGGAAACAGCCAGGAAATTGAATGCACCAAACGCCAAGCCGAAGCGAGGCGTTGAGCCGAAATGAAAATGAAAAAAACATGAAGGTATTTTGTCCTTATTGCAATATTTTCTTTTCTTCTGATCGTTGCCGGCCGCAGACTACACGATTGATGCGATTGAAAAATTTCAGCGAGGGTTAGAACGGAAAGTAACTGAGGAAAAACTACCCAAGCCTCCGATCGACGTGTTATATGCAACGTCTGTTGGGATATATTTATAGTGACCAGAGCGCAAATTTAATAGAGTGCCCCGAGGCCATCTGCGGCCGAGCATTTTCTCCTTTTCGAATGCGTTTTTTTCCTCTTCTTTGCAAGACTTTTTCTTCGTTTTCTTAGTTTCCCTCTTCATATTGAACCTGACGTTCGGGTACAACTTCGAGTTCAGTTCCCCAATAGCATCCGTATCCATATCCGTATCCGCTTAAATCTCATCTTTAAATCTGTGCTCTGGCAGTAGAGTAGCAGTGAAACAAAAAAGATCCAGCGCATTATTTACCCATATACTTTAAGACCGAGAAAAATTGCGCGCCGATCAAATGCGAATCGATTTCGAGTTTATGGGAGGTTAATGCTCGTCATTTGTCGCACTGCCACACAATCAAGACGCACATGTGACTTGATTGCAAAACGTAATGCGAAATTAATTGATGCTTCGGTCGCTAGGAATGAAATTAATTATCCCGCTAAGTGAAATATTGCGTTTTGCTGGGATATTCGCAAATCCAAGTATGCAAATTCCGTTGGTACGTATGCATCCTTGTGACGATTTCATCTATCGTCCACGGCACCCCTTCGCGAAGGTGATTGATGAATTTTCTTGTAAACGACAAGCAAGGTCGCAACAACGCGAAAACGTAATTAAGATATCGGTAAATCGACTGCTAAGGATAAAGAGGTAAAGGGGAAGGTAAGTCACGCTTCCCACATAATAAAACTGTTGACGCTAGAATTATTCTTTGGCTTCTGTCAGGAAATTCGGCCGCCTCGATTATTTATTATGATAATACGCCACTCGATTATATATGCGCGAAAATCTAAATCAGAGTAAGCTCAGAGCGAAATGCAAATCCAGATATATACTAATTCAAGTGTCCCTTGGGACTGTCGCGAATAGTGACTGCATTATTCGCGCACCTTGCGAACGTAACGAAAACACTGATATTCCATTCTGTCCAATCAGACTTTCTCGCCATTGTGGATCCGAATCAAAGCGACGTCGTCTTTCTTCTCTTCTACCAAATTTACATAAAACTTTATCCAAGAAAACACTGTGTCTGTATACACTTAATTCTACTTTGGAATTCTTTATAAACGATATCGATTTGCTGTTAATTATTCTCGTCATTTGTGTCAGACTTTGCTGGAACTCCTACCGGCCTACTTAATCATTCTTTCAGCTAATAATAAATATGTAAATGCAATTAATAGCTGGGGCTATTCCTCGATTAAGAGAAAACTTTTCTAATAATATGGCATTAATATAAAAATAACGAAATAATAAAGCAGAGAAAAATTTTTGATTCAATTGTTTTTGAGTTGCAGAGTTTTCCCTAGAAAGCTCCACAGTTGTCTTTATTTTTCCTCTGAATGTTGCCCCCAATCGCCCAACACCTTGGTCAAAAGTATTTTTTGTGTAGTTGTGAGTTTTCCAAAAGTTGGCTGCATCAATATGAGCGTCACGTGCGTGGTTGTGTTCGCACCATTGCACTCCCGAAACAACCCAGGTTTTTTTTGAATCCTTGGTGCACACAACTGTCCAAGAATTCAAGAATCCTTGGATCATTGCAACATTTGACATTTCCCTACAGAACCCAACAAAATAGGAAAAAGGAAATAATATGGCAGACAGGAACCAGCAGATGTCTCAAACACAGCTAGTTATTCTCACATCGCAAGTTCTCATGGCGTTTCGCTTCTTCAAACCCCTCAGACGCTGCTTATGATATATTCATGTTAAATGTCCTCGCAGGACGCACCCAAGGAGCATAATCGTACATCACTTATATTCATGTCCATCCCGGCGCGTCGTTTGCGTGAAATATGCACACGTATAAATAAACTAGACGCAAATTAAACCACAAAACGTCAGACGCACGGAGAACAAACGCGGGAATAAGCTAGAAACCGCCATCCGCGTAATTACCCACATAGATCGAGGTTTGAGAGTAGCGTAGTGTAGAGTGGAGAATGGAAAGGAGTGAACAGCACTGACGGGAACAAAAGGTCCGAAAAAGGTTAATGCGTAACGGACGCATTAAAATCCAGTTGCATCCAGTTAAAACTTTCTCGATGCGTGTTGGAGTAGGTCTGCCTCAGTCAGGACATGGTACGATCTTAAAAACCCTTGAGAATAAGTAGCGCACGTAGAGGCCAACAGGACCGCAACAGAAATAAATACAACTGCTTGCGTTTGAATACAAACGGCCTGATTTAAACCGTCGAAATGAGACCGGGACGACCGAACACGACCGCAACGTAATTACACATATATGCTGGATACGAATTTAGCGATAGGGTGGATGTGCATGCATACATTCGATAAAAACATAATACAGACCCAAGAGAAGAATAGCCCACTGTCGCGGTAGTTATCTCATATCCCCAAAATAATTATATGCTGGTTTGATTAAAGATTTTTTGTAATCCAAATTTTTTACACTTAATTAACTATTAAAAGAAAATATTTACAAAACTTGGCTTTAAAAAAGTTTATGTAAAACTTGATCAAACGAATATCCTATAAAACTCAAAGCAAAATCGATGTGGTAGTTGTGTAGTTCTTTTTCCGTTAAGATTCGCGCGTTGTTAGTACGTTTCCGGTCTAACGGCTTCCCATATCCGACGCGTTGGCGTGCGCGCCTCCTAAAAGTCTTTTATCAACGTCCCGGCGCAACTAGCTCCCAAAGCGCCACAAAAACTCTCGCGCACGCTGTAAACATTAAAGACGCCTCGTTTGCGTATCGGATATAGAGATTTGCATGCTTGACGCTCTTCGACTTTTCCTTTTTCCTGCGTATCCTTTGGAATTGTTACAATTGCACTGAATAAACCGATACATTCCCTTTAAAAATCCTGGATTTCGTTTAAGGATATGCTAGCTCATAGGTAGTTTGGTTTTGAGATGAGCATTGATATTAAAATGCGCTTAGTGCTTGACGCTTCATTACGCAAATAGGAAAAGCGAAGGATTTTCAGGGAAAAGAAAAGAGATATTTAAAAAATACGAAAGTAATGACTTTATTGCATGATGTGTGAAGGCAGGAGGATAGAGGGAAAAGAAAGGAGCTTGGGAGTCCTTCCCACACACTTCACGTCGACTGCTGTTGAAGTACGTCAGAGCTTTTTATCTCTCTGGCACATTTCATAGACATCTTCGCTTTCGATGACGATGGCGTCGGTGAGGTGAGTGCCATGAGTGGTGTGCGGGAGGACTCCCAACTCGTCAAAAAGCTTCCTTTCTGACCCTCATTACGTTGTTGGGCGCAAAGTCGACGGTTTTATGCGAATGCAAGAAAACGTGAAGGCACAGATGCTAGCGGAGTGGGTCTGACTGCTGATGTTCGTCAAGCAGGTCGATAGAGTGTTTTTTCAGTTCGTTTATAACAAGCGCAAATAACGCATTATTAAAGTGTCCCTTTTCGAAATTGCTTATGTGTCAAAAAGCATCAGTGCCGAAATCTTCGAAAGCATTTAAATCCATAAATTTTAGTTTGAATAAATCGATTAAAGAGTAAACAAGCAGAGGGAGAGATACTGACCCAATAAATAGCAAACAAAAAGTAAATTTACCGCTTCCGCAGTGGAACCCTTGAGGCAACTTCACTAACGAATGTGCAAGAACGCAGAACAAAACAAGCCGATCCAAATAGATTAAAAGATGTGTTAGTTTGATATACAAATGAGCCAATTACACAGGTAAATTGTGTCTGTATGTCGACGGGGCGCGAATGCGATTCCTCACCTAGAGTCCCACCGTCCTACAATAGTAACCAGCAACCCTTCTTGTGTCCTGTACACGCACAAAGGGAATGCTTGCAGTCTTTATCTTTATTTACGGCTCGTGGTTAATCAAAAACTAGGAGCGCATGGGGGTTGCATCCGTATACACGTGTTCACGTGAGACTGCTTGGTCATAAATACGCTTAACCGACGCCGACAGAAAACACAGGCCGTTAAGTAATCCGTAACAGGCTATTAAGCACACGACGAAAAACACGCGAGATTAAACGCGGTTCGTCCACAAAGCCCGCGGTCGAACAACCTAACTGAACGAAACAGCAGTGTTAAATGTCTTGTGGGAGAATAAAATCTATTTGGCGCACTTGCAGGGTGAGTTTCATAACGGCCGATGGCTGAGCGCTCATGAGAAGAACGACTAGCGCGTTTGGTCGAAACAGTTAATAAACACTGTCTGTGGATTATCGCTACAAGGCGAAAGCGGTGTTCTGGTCTACTTTTATTTTTCGAGCATGGCGATAATTTACTCCTTATCCAGTGAAACGTGCGCGCGCGGGTGCTTGATTAGGAGATGATGAAGTTATTAAGAAGAGGAAAATTCGCGAGTTTCGTGGTGGTACCGGATGCGTCTGAGTTTCGGGCGGCTGTAATAGGAGTTGTTGTTCTATAAGCCGTTCGGAAAACTTCGCAAAAAACGATAGATAGGGAAGAGCACTGTGTGTTGCTCTGCTTCGGGCAAATTTCCCTCGAGGTTCCTCCGGTTCTCTTGGCGAGCTAGCTGTCTGGCTTGACTTGCCTGACTGACTTTTCCAGGCTGCTTGTGTACTGTGCACATTTGGTGCATCTATTTCTTCAGTGTTGTATTAAATGTAATTTCAAACCTGTGAAATTCAGAATAAACTTGGAAATTCTGATTTGCTCAGCTTTGAGAAATACCAATTTTATTTTGTGCTTTGGGGTCAAGTTTTATTCCATTTGCAAAATTTGAAATTTTGACTTGTTACTATTTGAATTTGATGTAGTAATTAACAGATATTACTTTTGGAGACTACTCTGCTATTAAATATTGAAACGAAGCTTTTTGACAAAAACAAAATATACAAGCAAGGAAGGGAAGCACCCCGATCGATGGTTAGACTGACTGCTGGTGACTCTGCTTGGAAATACGATGTTATTGTTTGTTGTTTTCTGTTTTCAGAGTTGTGTTTTCGTTTGGTGTATTTTCATCTTCAGCTCCATCAAAAAGAAGCAAACAGGACTTTTCTTTCCCTCCACCTCAACCCCTTGCTAGTGCTAGATGATTTTATTGTGACTTATTTACGCACAAGGCGTGCGAATGGCAGAAGAAGAGATGACTAGCACTAACTTCTTGTGGACAACATAATGGTAAACGTCCTGAGGCTATAGTACCAGACGCATTTTTGCGCTCCTTATTGCGCAATGTTATGGCCAACTTTATGCACTCGAAAGTGCATTTTTACAGACGCGACGAACACGCGCGCGTATGAATACCTAAGATTTCTGCAATAAGTTTTATGTACGTTTTTACGACTCGCTTTATCGTTTATTGTTTCATGTGCGATGCCAATGGCAATGGCTATGCATTCATGTCTGGTCAGAAAAACTAGAACCAGATGGTAACAAATGAAATTGACCCGTCCACTACCATACGCCACGAATCTATTTAGTTAAGATATTTATGTTTATCGTTGGATTAGGCTTGATGTGCATGCTGGAATGTTGCAGACGTTGTGCATTTGCCCGCAAAATTGAACCTAATGCAATTGGATTTTTCAGTTTAATTTGGAAAAATTACTTTGGCGCAGGTGGACTTACTAATTCAATAAAGAAAAGAAAAAGAAAAAAAGAAAAAAGAACTAACTATTTGCCATTCTTTTTATTTTGTTATTTTTCGCTTGATGAGTCAAACAAAAAACAAATACACCACATGTGAATTTTTTACACCACATGTGCATTTTTTTATCGTAATTGTAATGGAGAAGCTTAATAGCTCAATGATATCAACGAGGTGAAAAAGCCATTCGACAAGACAAAGACGATTACTCACGACATGATTATTCAGCAATTTGGAATTGAGTATGGGTTGTGGTGACGAGGGCGTCATGTCACGGCATGACGCGTATTGATTGACTTTTGGATGTGCGATATTGAAGCGTGCGCGATTTTTCGCGACTCCCTCGCTACTTGACGATACAAACCACATCGAATATGTTTCAATCGACAATCGCGAACGTTACAAGTTAGCGCGGGAAGTTTTGCGATAAGCGGCACCCCACGGGCGCACAACCCCCGCGAACTTATATCCTCATCCACATCCTCGACAGTATACAATATCTGAAGTGCTATTCATGAAGCATACAGTATGTTGTGGGTTGTCGACTAAATCAACTAACTTAACAAAGAGCACTTTGTTGTGTACATGATTCTGTGATTCTACAACCCTTCGAGGCTTTATTTACAATTTTTCCATTTTAGAGATGAGTTGATGTAATATTAATGAACACAATGAATGGAATGAATGATATGAAAGCTACTGGGAATCGTGTATTACACTAGGTACATACTGCATTTTCTGTAGTTTTGGAGGGTGTACTGTGTTCATAGCATAGGTACAGCTTTCTTGTATGATGCGAGACGATGTTGTCGACATTGTCGGGTATTATGCTCCTGTCAGGTTGCATTAAATATTGTTTGAGACAGCGTACGGTCCCTTTGCGCGCCCCGTAGCAGAAACGGGTCGACAATGACTGAGATACTGGTCCCATCGAATAGATAAGCTAACCAAGTTTGTCCCGAGGAGAGAATACATGCTTGACATTTCAATTTTGGTCAGTTTTGACACGAACACTTAGTCACGAAGTTTGCCCAAATTACATGCATCTATACAAATGCATAAATAATTCATTTCAGCAAAATTTAATTTGTTTTTTTGGGTTTGCATATTGGAACAAATCAAATTTGACACAATCATGAAAAAAGTTGTCCGTCTGCTTTTCGTGGTTTTAGCCATTATCTTATAAACGAGTTCCGTCCCGGAATAATAAATAGACGACATGCTAAGACCCTCACAAAAAAAGGTGTTCGCGATGTGAATTAGATTCTCATTTTCTCCATCTCCGCGTTGATTCATGGCGCAAAAAGCGATGCCTTAAACCAGCCAAAGGAGACAACGGCCGAATAAAAAAAAGAATGAAAAGTAGTCGACATAAGGTTACAGCCTAAAAATCTCGAATTGTGTGACCCATTAACGCCCCTCCTCTGCGTTTTTCTTTCATTTTTCCATTTTCCCAGCACGTTTCCTCAACGATTCTTAGTAATTCGTAATAATGTAACGCGACCACAGAATGGAATAAGAAAAAATCCAGTATAAAAGAGGAAATGTCGGAAATGAGAATGGAATTATGATTTTTTCAAAATTTGGGGGGAAGTGGGTCTATTATGCACGTGTAGCAAACATACAAGACCAATGTGTGCAATTCGTACAAGGTAGATATTTGGCCCTTAGAGATGTGGATGTATGCGTGAGAGCGTCTTTAAGCTTTTTAATTAAAATCATTACCAGAACGGCAAGCACAGCTTGATGATATTCCGGGTGCAAAAAAGCACGTCCTCGCCCGAAAGCCCCACTTAACCTTCTCGTAAGATTTATTGGTCGGAATATTTTTGGTCGGGAATTACAATCGTTGTAAATTCATCGCGTATTCAGACCTTTCGCTGGGGGGCAAGCAGTCTTGCAAACATGACTTTCCCTTAACGATTTTCCATTATCAAATGTATCTTTCTCTTTTGTCAAGTCAAGAAAAAGGGGAGGAATGAACTGTGAAATTAATAATGCATGTCGACTTTGTTTTGATAATTATTGCCCGTTTTTAATGAATTTAAGTATTAGTTTCGTTGCAGCTGCTGCAACACATTTTTGGAAACTTAAAATTTTCTTCAATTCATAATGAAAATAGTGTGTGTATTGGCGTTTCGATAATTGTACTTTCACAAATATGCGAAAAGTTGGTATTCCTTTCTGGCAGAACAGCAAAGATGGAAGTTTTGGAATTCTCAAGCGAGAATGTCGAAACGAATGCGACGCCCGCGCCTCACAAAACTTTGCTTGCGACCATCTGCCGGCGAAATTGAAACTTTCATATAAGAACAACTTATATTCGAACTTCAGCAAACAATATCGCAGTGAACTAACGAACCAACCAACGTTGGTTGGCGTGTGCTATCTCAGGACCACGCTGTATCAACTCAACATTGCATACGTTTTTTCCGTGGAAGAAGAGCAGGATATCGAAACAAAACGCGTACGTATGCTTATATTTACGCTGCCGCAGCCCAAAAAGGCAAAAAGTCATAAATCTTCATCACTCCGCACATCGCTTCGCTTCCCGAATAGCTAGGCTATGAGCTAGCCAGCTAGCTAGCTACTAACGTTCGGTTCTCCATATTTCCGTATTTCTAAATTCGCACACGTTAAACGCTTGAATAGCCATCACAATATAAATCATTTTAATTAATTCACGCACGCAATTTACGCATCGTGTACATAACTCCCCATATACATCCGTGAGGGCAGACTCCACAGGATAGCCTCCGCGGAGTCCAAAAATCAAATATTTACTCATTGCTAGCCGAGGGTTGCAAATCCGTAAAATTCGTGCATTTCATATATAGATGATAGCGATATTTGTTTATTGCTTGTGTTCGGATATTTGATCCGCCGCACGAAACGATAACCCTTTTATGATCAAACTGCATTATAATGGCTTCCTTTATGTTTTTATCCAATGCGGCTTAGTCCCGTAAAAAAAAAGCTAAATATAGTTGTGAAGAACAGTGATGAATATGTCGACACATGTAATTCCACAGCAGTAAATATTTATGAGCCCTTCACACTTTTCGCACTTGCCTGCTCCTTCGTTCTCGCAGTCCTGCTTGTTTTTTGCATCGTGATAAGTATGTTTGGATAGTTTTTTCCGTGTTCGCTCACACACTTCTTCTCAGCACTCGCACGAATTAAAACGGCTGCGAGCGGAAAACCCAATTATTTTTCCGTTTCCGCGAGATTGGTCTCGCCTAATGCAGACAATGCGAAAATACGCGGAATGGACTCGAGCTAGTGTCGAAAGAAAAACAAAGGGTGCATTATTTCCCGCACGCGATGAACGAAGACGAGCGATGCAACAACAGCTAGAAACGTCACTGCTGCCTCACTGATCTCCCCTTTTCTCACAATACTTTTCTATTTCTATTTCGCTTACCACACTTCAAGAGAACTAGATAGAGTCGCAGGAATGCCTCCGACAAGATGTGCAAACACGACAAATGCAAAAGTATAACAAGGGGATGACGTTGGAATTATGTTCGTTGCTCGCTCGAGTAGCGCAAGATGTTGTTTCGTTTCGTTTCATTTCTTTCAGACTTCTTTCCAATGTTGGGAAACAAGACCTGAAGCGAGAAGGAGCACCTAATTATCCAATTTTTATATTTCCCAGTTCGAGGTCGTAACTTAAGAAGTTCCAAAAAAGAAAAGAGGACGACAATGTAACAGAACAGAATGGAATGGCACAGAACGTGCAACGGATATCGTAATTCCTGTCTTTGTACACGAGTGGGCTTTGAAAAAATAACGGCGAGGACCAAGGGAGACGCAACACTGAGGTGAAACGCTGACAAATTACCAGGCACTTATGTAAATGTGCACGCGGTTTTATCTTCGTTTTTAGGGGCTAAATAGCAGGTTTAACAGTGAACATACGAGTACGTGAGAAGTGAAATAAGACTACGGTTAATTTTCCCTAGTCGTCCCCCCAGTTTATTCCCAAAAGGAGCAAAACGCCTATTCTGCTCGAGTCATTAAATCAGATACTCAAAGGATTTTTCAGTAACTGAAATAATTTCAGTAGCCGTATTTATCCATCTCGCTATAGATCACTTCCCAAGAGCAACTGTTTCGTTAGCATGACAAAAGGACGCCGGCTCTGTTATTACACGGAGGCGACTGCAAATTGACTGGAGCGCGCCAGTGAATTCAGTGAACTAACTCCGGGAAAGTTTCCGGGGACGCGTTTAAGCGACGCGCGTAGATCACTGCTCGTATATTGCGAAACAACAAGATTTCACTGCCGAGATGAGGCATTACGCGAGCGTTGCTGTAACGCCGAACTTGCGAGCGTTATAAATTCGAACGGGTAGCGGCGGACGTCGCACATGCATTACTGCTCTTTACGTCCCCATTCGCTGCCCATGCCGCGCCGTTCTTGGACGGGTCGGGTATATGTATGACCATGCAATGTTATATTTCCAGCCGTTGGATGGGAATTCTCACACAGTTTCGCTAGCTTTTTGTCACTTACTTTACGACGGTGAATGTTTGGAAATCCAATATTGTGGATTTCCCTGAATGTACTTATTTCGTAGTTAGTTGAACTCAACTATATAATGGTTCCCAACAACTTTCGTTACCATTAAAAGTAACTTCTTAACTAGATGTTTGTTATAATTCCCTAGTAAATTTACAGGCATACTTTCACCCTTTGTGTAAACTAGAATATGACAGAAGCCTTGTCATCATAGAAGCCGACGACATGAATTTTCATTATGAAATTCCAGTATCACTCATAAATACAGGTATAGAATACCAACCACCATCATCCCAATTGCAACAACCCTGAAGCCAAAAATTTATATTTTTTGTTCACTTTTTTTATGCAACTCTGTAACATGGAACGATAATTGCTTTATAACCACACAACAGAATTGGCCGACCGATAAAAACGTTTGTTTAATTATCCACTGAATTTTGAAATCAAAATTTGCCATCTCTATACACATAGCGTCAGGCTATGCCGATAGAGGACAAGGGGCGGGGTAAATTGTAAAAACCCATATGTGCTAGCACCCATGTCTGTGCAAAATAAACAATGGTAGTTTTTTGGTTTCCCGATACATCTAACCTACACCACCCAACCATTGCAATTATTGAGCCACAAATGAATGAACCAATTGCGACAAGTGATAAGCTTGTTCCACAATCGTGTTAGTGCTCCTGACAGGATCACAAAGCTACTCGCGAGGAGTACAAGAAGAAAGCAGCGTATGGATGGTTGAAGGGAAGAGAACAGTAACTAATCAACGACTACACGGAGGCGGCAAACGGTAAAATAATAATATATTTGCGCGACGAAACGAACCAGACACGCAATTTGTAGCGGAGAATTCTTACACAGATACACATGGATGTACCCGTAGGGAATTTTCCCGTATTTCTTCAGGAGCACTTGGAAAGGGAGTTGGAAGCAAGTGTTACAATGTTAGACTATAGTTTCCGCTGCAGCACACTGGTATCTCCTACATCTCCCATCATCTTCACATCTTTCAGTTCATGTGCAGTTATTCTTCACATTTCCCTCATCCGCATGTTAGTGGTGCCGCGTTGCTAGTGCGTTAATCACTTGGCGCGTCTGTTGCAGGTGCTCGTCGTATATAACACGTCTGTCTTGTCCAACTAGTGACTACATTCCGCAACGACCCCCGGATATGAATATGCCACCGAAATCACTGTGTTGCCGCCTCCACAGTAACAGTCGTGTCTTCTAGCCCTTAGGCAAGTGTCGCGCTCGCTTGATTAGCGCACTTGCCGCCACCGATGTAGAGCGTAGCACGTGCGCGCCCAATTAGGTACAAACGGTCCATGTGTCTCTCAATAACGACCGACCGAAATGACCATTTGCATTAGATCTGTGAGTCGCCACTGTCCGCAAAGCCCATCATTTCAATAACCATTAGGCGGCAGTTTCATTAATTAAAGGGTCAGCACCACTTGGATTCGGGGGAATGCTAATGAAATTCTTGCTGTTGCTGATCTTGAAGACAAACGATGACGAATGATGTTGGATTCGGACTTTGTAATTTTGGGGAGGTTAGTGCAGCGCATTTTCCAATTGAGTTTAGTGTTACTACACTGCAGTTAACTCAATTCGTGTCTGAAAGGCTGCAATGTGAGTTACGGCAACGGGAAGCAAACCGCCAAATTGCATTTGGAATGGAGGACATTGTAGGAAGATAGGCTGAGCTTCGCGTTTCTAATGACAATTAATCTGTGCGTAATTAACCATCTGGATGCGTCGACTTTGCTAGTGGGTGAATTCCCAGACCAGGGGTCTGACGCACATTTTGGATTTTTACTTGCGGCTCGTTTTAGTGATGTTTGTTTCGCGTGTTTGATGGAAATTAACAGCTGGCTCCTTCTAACTCTCCTATTGTTTGGCACTTAGGGTTATTAACTTGCTTCTACCGCAGAGGATGCAATTGCATACACGCACTGTTAAAAATACACTAAACATTTTTTGGAGGTAACTCAATTCTACAAATTTCGCTAACTTCAGGTAAGGTGCATCCCATTAAAAAAGCAGTTAGATCTTGAAAGTGAGTAACTTGGAAAAGTCGCGACCAAGAAGAGGTAATGAAAGAACATTAAAACTCTGACCCGAGAGTGTTAAATGAAGGATGGCTTCGAAAGTTGTGAGTTAGCTTCCGGACGTATGCGTTAGTGGCGGCGTTGGCGCCGGTAGCGCTTAATGCTCCCGACGGATGCATTTTCGACCCATCATCTCGGACATGCTCCCATTAGCTTGTTAACGAAGTCTTCTGGCATGAAGCAGGAGTATCATCAGGCAATTGCGCACTTTTCTTCCTGTACCAGTCGAATTTTGCGAGCTGGAAGTAGTAAAACTGCAATAAAGCTACGCCACGACGATAAATCAAAGACATTATCTATTACAAGAGCGAGCCACACATGCGCTGCTTTTGCGCATGTAGAGATATGCGTTTGGGGGTGGTTGGCTATCGTCTCTCTACGTTGTTTAATAACCTGCCGTCGCAAGCGTTGGTGCCGTCGTTGCTGATACTGATATACGTGCGCGTGTGTCGCTCCTGTGTGGGCGGAGATGGGCGCGAATGGAGATTTATGAACTTTTGGAAAACTGTCTGACTAGCGCTCGTATTCTTATAATTAACAGCGTATATTGTCTATCAAGTTGCGAGAGGAAGCTGTTAAAATAAAATAACTGCAATTATGCTTGGCGTTACATAAATTCAGCATAATTTAAAGCGACTTCTGAGTTTCACTTCAGTTATCTCGTTCATATCAATCAAATCGCAAAAAGGTATTATGCCTACTCCACTGAAATATAAGCAGTATAAAAATTGCCAAAAAAGCTTAATAATTTGTAGCATGAGCGTCTTCTTCACGCGTCCCAATCGGCGCCAGCACATCCGTCATTAGGCAACGCGCCCCCTGAGTCTGAGTGCGTTTTGGTGTTTCACCTCAGATCGCGACCATAATTCATCTTTATTATACCTACGTTGAACGAATATGGAAATAAAACGCGGCAGCGTCCATCCTCATGCGCGGGGCCAAAGCTACCCTTACTTCCTATACTTCCGACGCCTCACCCGACGCTAACTCACAATCGCTCATATTTCGACGATTCCTCGTCAAATCCATATCCAAATCCTCCCATTAAATCAAAAGCTAAAAAAACAATCCTCCCAAGGTACGAAGAAACACACGCACATTGCGTACAAATGATGAAACAATGTACATTACACATGCCCATTGAAGGGGAGCAACCCTTCGTGCTGATCGTTAGATATATAATTGAACGATGGGTAATGGACAATGCGACACATGCCGTATGAATATGAATGCCTTTCCTCGCGGAATCGCAACAATTCATTGTAATTAATTAAATTTTATTATCGTCTACCCTTATCTTGATAGTGTAAATTATGTTAATGAATTTACGAGATGTCCATTCACGAAATCCGATTCATAATAATAAATTATCTCTAATTGTCTCAAAATGCAATGACGTTCTGTTTTGTTTTCTTCGTCGACTTCGTTTTTCAGTTTTCTGCTGCCTTTTAATTAATAGCAATGAGTTTTTTTCCGGCGCCCGTATTAATTAAAATTAAACGTTTCCGTATCCGAATGTCTCGTAATTAAAACACTTCAAAGACCCGACTCGTTTTAAGCCAGTTTTAATCAATTACAAATTAATCTCCTCGGCATCGCGAAACGTCTGATCTTAATTAACCCTTTTTTGGATTTTTTCCGCGCACTTGTCTGAAGAACGCGCGAAGTCGGGCAGTTTTAATAACGCAGTGGAACGCGTTTTGTTTCATTTCGTTTCTTTTCAAGAAAGGCCCTAGCTGATTAATGATTAGAGTCGAATGTGGGCGACGCAACAAAAACAATTTGTGCAAATGCGAGCGCATAAAGAATATGTCGGTTGCTTTTTTACATGGTAGTTCTACAACCCAACCCGCATATTACGATGCTTTTCGAGGTCCCGAAAAGCGCCGATAAAAATCTAGTCGCGACGCAAACGCTTCCGTTTGTTGTGCTTTTCACGCTCTGGATTCTCTTTGGTTTTGCAGTGTTGGAGTATTGAAAATTTTTTGCATGGGATAAAATTTTTAAAATTGTAGGAGTATACATTTTTAGGGGTTCTCAAAAGATGGGTCTTTTTATGCAAAGAGAGCTTAAAGTTATAGCCTCTTTAGTTTTGTGGTTAAGCTGGTCCTGGTTTTTCTTGGGAAAAATCATTTCAACAATGTATGCGACTTTAACATAACATAAAATTATATAACGTAACATAGCACAAAATTTGTATTATAAAGGTGGTAAAAAATAGCAAAGCATGGGTAATTCGTGTGAAAATTATTTCAATTTTATGCCGCCTATTTTCTTCCTAGCTTTCCCAAAAAATGACGTAATAACCATCAACCGTCACATATCCTATTTTATCTTGGAAAGCCGGAAAACCCAGTTACCATAATCCCTAATATTTAACTTTGAATACCCTTCAAACTAAATAAATAAACAGGTATAAGATGAAAAATGAAAAATGAGATTTTTTCTATCATAGAAAGGCATTGGGCGAATTAGAAACGTCCATTGGGTATGTACCTACAAACGTGTTTGGGGGTCGATTTCTGAAGCTTGGAAACAGTGATGAATTTATATTTGATCGTGATCGGTTCGCTGCTAGCATGCCTGCGATTTTCCATTCTCGATTTCCCGAAGCGCAAAAGATGGAGAAATAGTATAACTGCAACCACACGAATTGCAACTCTGAAAATTTACCCTTGGCTTCATATTCAAATCATAAACTAATAATTCCACTATATTTTTATTTATTTTTTATTTTATTCGTATTTATTTAAAATAGCAAACGAGACAGTTTGCGGTCCATCCAACACTTTGGTATCAATGTACACAATCCAAATCCACGCATCGGATATCCATTCCCCCAATCCCCAGTGCAAAAAAAATAACACATCGCTAAAAAATCGTTCCGTTTGAATTGGGCGCGCGGCGGTGCGCTTGGCCGATGAAAAATGACCCGCACCGTTGTTTCAATCCACCCCATCCATCCAACAAGCCGAATCCCATTGTTCTGCGTCCGAACTCCTTTTGTTTCGCTTCTAAATAAACATTGCATTTCTTCGTCAGTTCACTCCTCGCATGTTTTTCTTTACACTCGTCTCATGTCGACGCCGAAAAAAGTAATCGCTTGATTTATTTCCTAACCACTTTCATCGCGATTCGGGCCCACTTCGAAATTTAAATGAAATCTCAAAAAACACATAATGATACTGCTTAAAACTACCCTCCAACATTTCAAGTAGATTTAAGTCTAAGGAAGTTTGAATTACATTAATTGCCTTTGGAAAAATTATATTTGCCGGAAGTGGGAAAGTAAGAGAATGACTAGATTTCCATCAGGAGTGAAAAAAGTTTCCAGCGTTATGAAAATTTGAAAAATCTTGTGCATACTTCTTTTTTTACTTTTATTACATTAAAACTTTATCCGTTTTAATGAATTAAAGACGAATCCTTTTATTGTCCCTTGCGGAGCCGCTCGCTAACAGCACTCGACGGGGTGGTTTTTGCCATCGTTGCCCACAACCCGCTTGTCGTCGACGAGCTCGTTTAAAAAACCACAAAAGTTACAAATGTGAAAAATGCGTGCTACGTGTTCTTGGCAACGATTCAACTCTGCCGCACACGCCATTAATTTTACTAATTTCTGTTTTTCATAAATTCTTGTCTCTAAACCACATTAGAAATTGTTAATAGTGTTAGTAATAGTTTTAAAGCCTAAAACCATTCTTTAGAAGGACTATCCAAATTTTCCAGATTTCTAGATATTTGACACAACTCCTTAGATTTGTTTACTTTGCCAAAACTTTCTTTAACTCAAATTAAATAATTGCATCGTAGGAAATAATAATAAAAGAAAGAAAAACCATACAATTCGCAATAGCACGGATACACGAACTCGAATGTTCTACCGCCTCCACAAAACTCGTAATAGAACAAGGAATCCATTATGGAGTCGCGCTTGTTGCCGCAAGAGAATGAGAACAATTTGCGAAATTCGGGTCGAAGTTCAGGGATCATTGTTTCGCGTTTGGATATGGGTAAGTGCAAGTGTCGGAGGCGGTGTGCCGACAGCGATCCGCACTCAACGCTAAATAAATTCAACATGATCCACAACCGAAAAATCACGTGAAACATTGTTAAACAGAAATAATTCGATTCTAGTTGCATGGCATCACAAGTCTGTCTGCTTACTACATAGTTTTACTAAAAGCAGTAAGTTGCAGAGTTCAGAGGTTCAGAGTGCATGCACATTCCGCTGACCGGGATGCAACCGACGCGATTTTATTATAATGAACGGCTAGCTTGGCTTGAATGTATGTGGATGTGAATACTTCCCTAAGGGATGAGTTAACTCTTCTTCATCCATCGTACACCAGCCAGCAAAACGAAAAATCTACTTGCGCCATGCCGGACTCTCGCAAGTTCAGAGATACTCGAGTTTCGAGAATGCGCTCCAACTCGACTCTCGTACGATCTTAATTAAATTAATGGGCCTCTCGATTATATTGCGTCCGATGCAAAAAAATAACGAGCTCGATTTCCAGTTCTGCCGACACATCTTTATTATGACTGAATTGGAGCGAAGTGAACTGCGAGTGTGCAACTTTAATTTGAGAGCCTCTTGGTTCTTCTGCGGCATGGTTGAGGTACCTTCATCACTTCATTATATTGTCTACTGGGAAAATGCATTAAATTAATGAACTATGCAACACCACGTGTTCGCCTTCATTTAATTTTGTTTTGTTTTTGATTTCTTTTGTAGCCCCTTTCTTTTTGTTTAATCAAATTATGATTGATTATTATGTAAAAGTAATATATCTCTGGGTCGGTTCTAATTTACTCATGGCAAGGCCAGTGATAGCCTTAATTGAGATAATTAATTTATAGTTTACTGCTATGTGGATCAGCACAACACATTTTACCATGTAGGACTATAAACCAGCATCGATAACAAATCCAAATCAATTCCATGTGGACTATCAGGTTTCCCAATACATACCGCAAAAGCAAAGGCCCTTTTTTGTTTTGCACGTTCCCTTCCAATTACGTAATCGCATGTATAACTCATTATTATGTCCCAGGACTAATTGGACGAATGAGAGATTAATGGGAAGTAAAGCTTTCTCCTTGTTGTGGAGAGATATGCGTAACAAAGTGGTGGAAAACGAAACATTTTTCGTTTACATTGCATTACAAATTCATGAGAGAATTTTTAATCATATCAAAGAATACAACCAATAAAGAAGCTTTTCGCTTTACTCCTTAAAGCTGTAGGATTTTTAAAATAACATTTTGCAAAATTGTAAAATTATCACTAAGAAAACTAAATTGATTTTTTGTTTATTTGATAATACAAGAAAACAAATAAAGAATTTTCCAAAAAGAAAATTACATTGAGAATTGATTGTTTCGCGAGTTTTGTTGGTGCCAGTTTTAAATCGATTTAACTTTCTTCGATTTGTTAGCTCGCAAAGAAGCTGCGAAGCGTTACGAACGCAATGAATAAAAATGTGGGAGGCCGAGCGAGCGAAGACGCAAAACGAAAAAGTTTAATAGATTTGTTAGATGGAGTGTGTCATCGATATATTTGCAATCACCACCTGGGTTATAAACATGCATAGCGCCGACAACAGCCACAATTGTATTCAGTATTCTATGAGAATCACCGATAAGTCTCACGTTCGACGAGTATTATTAGTGATGCCGACGATGGCGGCAGCGGCGGCGGCGTGAATGCAATGCAGCCGCTGGAAAAAGCGCAATTTTGCACGACGAGCGCTCGTCTCCATTCGCGAGTTGGGCTCCTGGTGCTAACTAGAAATATGACTTTATTACCCTCGTTACGTGATGAGTTATTCTTTGCTGCAGTTCAACGTCTTTGCTTGGTTGTACATTGCCGCAACGGGCAGATTATACAGCAAGTGGAAACCGTTGGGAAACTCTTTGTCGCTGTAATTTATTTCGAACATTTGTGGTGCGAGTGGTCGACACGGGATTTGCGCTTGCATCGACTGAATTTCGATTTCTAGCTTTCCACGGAACTTATTTCAAAGTGCCAAATTGAGAGTTGCAATTCTCATGACTTCTGTGTACATATTCTTAATTAGTTCCATCTGGGTAATATTAGAATGAAACTTCTTTTCATACATATTGGTTTCTTGCATTTTTCTTTCTTTTTTGGTGTCGCTCATGCTGGAAATTGAGCTGTCGCTTCTACAACATTCCTCGACATAGAAAATATTTCATTTTCTAAGTAGGATATTCCCGAATCCAACTACATACTAGCTGTAACTATAATAGATAGCCGTGGTTCTAGATACATGTTTATATTTGTGGGATATCCGATATAATCAAACATAATGCAGACCTGAACGAATTCATTTTTGTCTATAAATCATGTCATAATCGCCGAATGCGACATGATCTCTGTCTGTATACTGGATAACATATTGCATTATCTGCGCGACACGTATCGATAAATATCTATTATAAATATCTATTGTGCGGAATTGTCCGCACTTGTCTGAAAATGTCGGAATTCCGTTCATTGTTGTATTGTTGAACTGTTGTTTACATTTGCAAAATTTGAAAAATAATACGCGCCTCAAATGCTAGCCTCAAAGTACTACCACTGAGTTAGCTCCTCCTCCTTATACCAACTCCGCCAAAGTCCGTAGAGTAGCAAAAGTTTATTGTGGTGGGGACGACTAAGCTTGCTGATGTGCCGATACCTCGAAAGCTTAGAGAGCCTTCGAACGATTCCCTCCAATTAGCCAATGACGTAGTTGGTTTAAGGTTTAAGTCGAAACCAAAAAGACCATTGACCCATTGATACGTCACTGGATGATGGTATCCCAAAACTAGAAGTGCATAAACACAAAATTTAAATTATGAAATGATAAAATCAATTTGTGCAATGAGCCTATCACGCCTAGTCATAAATCAGCCTGGGAGTATTATAACACAGTTTTATATCGTCATCCCTCATTATTGTTTTATGATTATGATTGTTGGACGTCGTCGCGCCATCACTCCGACATTATTGTTTTACACCGAATTTGCATTTATATTGAACACTGTGTGAGCGTTATGCGCACAGATTCGTTGTTTGTCCATCCCGCGTTTTTATTTTCCATTCTATATTATTTATTTAGTTCGGTCTGGGAACTTAAATGAGGTTGACTGGTACTGGCACTCCTATATCAACTTTATACGAATATAGTGTGGCAAAAATGCAGTGCATTATGAAATATAGTTGAACTCAATATTTTCCGAATCGAAATAGAAGTTCGGGAACTTTACGACATTTAATTATACGAAATGGTGTAAATACACATCGCTTTAGGTCAGAATTGACTGAAAATCTTTGCTCGTAAAAATGCGAATAGGATAGTACATTGTGGCAATTGCAAGATGTAACTGTGAGATGTTTTCAAGATTTTATGTCTGTCATTGTCAACGTATTGCCAGTGGCATGCTGCGTCGATCGTTGTTGTGCTCTCAGTCATAAAATGTTTATACGTTACCAAGAAATCAATAGAAAGCCATTTTCACGAAACGAAGCCAAAACGAGCAGACTCGTTTTCGGGGGCAAGTAAGGCGAAACACATGTCGATCACATGCGATGCAATAATGCCCAAACGCAGCAAACACTTGTTTTCCCGAAGAAGTCTCACGTATGCAATCAGAAATCAAAAACAAATCAAAATTTTGATTGGTAATCCTCAGAGTCCCCAAAAGATTACTTATTTCCCCATAAATATAAACAAAAAATGGAATAAATAGCAATAAAAGAAAGAAATGTAATAAAACTGGGGTATAATACCTGCTTTCATATACATATATCCAAGTGTTTCGAATACTTAAGTGACACAAGAAAGTTTGAAAAATTTATGAAAATTAAAGTTTAATGCGTTTCCTATACGTTAGGCAGACGGGTAGAGTTCTTACCGCTTTTCCCGCTTTTCCTCTTTATCGTTATGAGATCCGCGTGTGAAAAGTGCCATCAGATGTCCGAACGCTCTCGAATTCTTCCGCTTTTTGTCCCACCTCATCTACTCATTGTCTCCTTTCACACTCGCATTTCTTTTCCTTCCTCTTTCGCCATCTATCCGACTCTTGCACCTTTTTGCGCGGGATGCTCGTCGCTTTGATCCATTAGGTCTTTTGTCCCAAGCGACATAAGAAATTACTCGTTCCCGACAAACGCCACGAAATTCGCCGAATTCGGTTTTCCCATACTTCCGATGGCGCACTTGTAATATAGAGTGGCTATACATTCTCACATCGAGTGTCGGTTTGGCCCAGCTCATTTTTTATGCGGCCTTTCAATTTCGCGCGATTCACACCAAAAAATAAAAGAAGACAAAATACAATAGCGCGTGTGACTATTAAACATCCATGCATTCATGAATATTCGGACAGGACAGGTAAAGTGGAGGCATATGTTATGTCATATGCATGTATATTATTTTCATTCGCGTGAAAAATTGTCGCTTTCAGGGAGATATTGATTGTTTCGTATACAATATCTCTATTCACTTTGGACTTCAAAGGATTTGTGTTTGAGCACTTTGAAATAATGGAATGAAAGGAAAGGGTTATGGTAAATTATTTTTAGAGACAGGGCTGAAGCAATTATTACATACTGTGTATATAGATTTAACGTTAACTTGCAAGCAAACTCGGCATAGCATAGGTGCTCAATACACTCGGGACTCACTGAAAATCCCCCCTACTCAGTGCTCGCTGCATTACGCTGGATTACCTGACCCAACTTCTTACGCACTGTACACATTTAGTATCCCCACTACTCAGTACTCGCTGGGTGGGTATGAGGCGCATTGCGTGTGGGTACCAACAGCTGAGTCAGGTGAGTCGGTATCCCCACTACTCAGTATTTACTGCATCGGTATGGAGCGTATTCCATGGGGGTACCAAATGTGAGTCCGCAGCGCTAGGGATATGTGGAGTAGAACGGAAGCATTACAACTCTTTAAATTTTTACAACTTCTACAATTTTATTTTCATAAATAATCAATTTGTTTTATTAATAATTAAAACAGCATTATTCTATAAAAGAATTCAATATGTGATGATTCAGCATGATCCGAGAATTATTATTGTGCAATCCAATAGATTCCCACGTTAGCAGGAATCGGTAATAATTAATTGCCCGTCGTAAATTAGAGATTATCGCCATAATATTGATACATGTTTCGTTGTGTTGTTGTGGGTCTAGATATCAACTCCCCTAAAACAGTTTCACAAGGTCTCTTAAAATAATGATACGGCAATGACATACGCTTTCTTCGTAGTTGGCTAACAAGAAGAACTTTTATTAACAAGCTATAAACAGATCGAAGAGTGTTGAAACTAATTGGAAAGTTGAACTCAAAATTGCAAAACTAATAAACGAGTATTATCGCTTTATGTTTCATCAGTACTTTATACAACAAAAAACAATTATACATTTTAATCGACTCATTTAAAAAACAACTAGTAATTTAAAACAAAACTTTTTTCAAGTGTTGACATCAAAATATTAGTAATAATCCCTCAGAGAAAAAACCACCAATTAATTTAAACGATTCCTAATTACATGCAAATATAACATTTATACTTGCATGTAGCAAAGTACTCGTACATTCTCGACACCAAGTGTTGATTTTAATCTTGAAAGTTTATGCTCGTTGTTTCTCAACGAAGCATTCGCGACCTTTAAGAGTGTTTTTAGCTCTTTTTATAGCTCACGTATACTCTCGCGTAGAATTTTCCCTGAATGAAGGATTGTATAGCAGCTTCTAGTTGTAGGTAGATATTAGTGCATCGAGGAAATAGCATGGAAAGTGCAAAAAAAATCGCACAAAAAATGTAATGGTCCCACTATCATATATCATAACACGTGCGCCACGATCGCAGTCACTCGTAAAACCTGTGCGGTGCAAAACGGCCAGCTTGGCCGGTGTGCCAGGTTCGTCCGGCGAAGTGGATTTGCATTCCTGCAATTTTACAATTTTTCCCACTATAATTACGAGCGGTCGTTGTGCTCGACAACGTGGTTCGACCTCATAAAACGCGAACGCCAGTACAGCATGGCAAACAGACCGTTGTTGCGAATTTCGCCGGCGATCGTGTAAATCAACGTTTAATTATGGTGCGCGATTCGATATACCATCGGGGTGTCTTTAATATTCCCCTGGTGAGTCCGACAACCCTCCAAACATACTAAAAGCTCTCGTTATCCTTTTGGCATTGTTGGGTTGTGTAATATTTCACTCAGAAATTTTGGAATTTTTTTATATTTTAATGAATATTTCTGAATGATATCATTTTATAATGGGAGTTTGAAAAAACTTTCTGCAAAATTCTGGGGAGCATGAAAAACATGAAGCAATTTAACTGCAATTAAATCATGCGTTTTGATTTATGTTCGATTAACTCAGTTTTTTTCGCTAGCTAAGGGTAGAACTTGCGCGGAAACGAAAAAGTCTCGCGTGCTTAGAGTACATTAACAAGTATTGGAATGAACGAAGAGTAGAAGAGTCTACATTAGGTGGTAAACCTCACAGAGTTGGATGAACACTATTTCTTTTAGTTTTATTCTATTACTTGTATAATCCATTATTCATTGTATTACATGCAATGACATCAGATTAATATGTGGAAATATTGTAGCTATATGTTTACAATAGATATTTTAGGGATTTGATAGGAATGAATAAAGTGGAAACAAATATTGTTTGTTGTGCACGTATATCGTTGAAATCCATATTGACACGGTCCTGGGATTATACTCCATGGAAGTATGATAGTTTTTCGGCGAAGTTCATTTCACCTGCAGACGATGGCGATGTGTACAGATTGAAAAAGTTTCACGAACATGGTTTACACAAATTGGGAATATGAGTTATAAGCTGCGTGCATTAGGCAGGCATGAAAGTGCATTCTATCGATCTTAAAACCTAAAAGCGATTATAAAACTCGCGGCTAGATTTAATTTCATGATTAGAAGTATTAATCTTCGTTTGGGGTAGCTTTAAGGTTTTATCAACTTATAATGCATGTATCTGCAATTCAACAACAAGTTTTGAAATTAATCGCAGCGGATATATTTTTAAAATAAAATTAAAGTCAAAATTTAAAGTTTCTAAAATACTAAATTGGAAAAGGGAATTTAAATTTATCCAAATCTTTATAATCAATCGAGAAAAGTACTTGACAAAGTTTGGTATTGGTAATGCCAATGCAAAAACTCATCGAAAAACTTAAATTTTCCATTAATGCACTCACAACTAATGGAACGATGTAAGTTCGTAGCAAAACTTAAGAAATTGAATTTACTCTCCATTTGCGCGGGCTGTTAAACAGCGATAGTTGTTGTAATATCCGATGCGAATTGGCGAAATTACTCCGGTACTGCTACATTATTTTTGCACTCGACATTGGCAAAAGCGAGAGCATTACATGCCATTGTAATATTCTAATGTTATAACATTATAACAGGGCAATGGAAAGCATTTTCTAGGAAATATGATCGCATATTGTACGCGAGTTGATTTTCGTGTTTCAGCACAATGCGATCGCGTTCGGCGTTCAAGGGGTTCGAAAATGAACGTTTAGAACGTTTTCAATTAGACTAAGTGCACACGGCGTTTACCTAGCATGCAGAAGGGCAGATGAATTTCGGCATGTCCGGGAACACAAAGTAGGAGCAATGGATTGTCGAAAATTTCGCCGCTGAAATATTGATATTGCTCCTTAAATTAATGAAAAATAATAATGTAGGTGAAGAAAGTCGTCCAAGCCTTCCTCGCGAATAATTAATAGCGAGTTCTGCGCGAATTTGAAGTTTAATTAAGGACTGATTTTCCTTTAAAGAATTCGAGCTTTTGTGTAACTAGCATTTTCTGCAGATGCAAATTGAAAAGATTGAAAAGTCGTAGGGACTCTAAGAACAAGCACAAACACGAAAAACTACCGGAAGGAACCGGGATCTAGATGAAGTAGATGATAGAGCCAAATAAGTAGTACTATCGCATCGCCGTAAAACCCGGCTGGTTTTTGTTTTATGCGAGCAACAAAGTCGACTTTTACGAGTTCGCATGAACCCTCGAAATATCCACTTGCTCCGCGCTCATTTCGCAAAAGTTCTAACGCAACCCCCCAAAAAACGACGGCAATAAATGCGCAAATAATGTCGAAATTTCCCAAACGAAATCGTTACTAATGTCGCCAATACCCAGCAGACGATACGGCCGCTTTATTTTATCGCCGCGAGCGCCACATAAAAATCCTGTTGTGTTTCGGAATGCAAATAGTACATCGCGTCGTTGTATCTTTACAAACAATTCCTGTCTCGACTTTTCGGACGCACCAAGCAATCTTTTCGGGGCTCGTTCTTCGGGTCGTCTTGTTGTGACGATAGTTTGACTTGTGGATTGCGTGCATCCGCATTTCGCGTGTCGTTCCACCCCTCTTCGTCGCGGCAGCGTGTTTTCCCGATGGTTTCCCCTTGTTTTTCCTTATATTTCCTTGCTTTTTATTGCTGTGGTGCGTTTGTACGAATTATACCAATGTAAAAACATGTTGTACCAATGTGATTTAATAGTTAAAGAGCCATTATAATAATAATTTAGATTAATTTCGTTCCTTTCTCTGGTATTTTCATTCTTCCTTCAGGGACTTTTGTCACGAGACACCTGACGGATACTTACTTTCTGATTTTAATTTTCTTACAACTCAATTATGACTAATTTATTTTTGGGGACTTTTTACTTGGATAGAAATTGTAAGGAACCGTTATTTTTTTATATAGCTCCCGGCCCTGCCATGAGATCAGAGTTCAGAGATCTTCTGACAGACGTGACACCTCGCGACATCTATAATAGCATAACGCATCTCTGACTATTTGTAATAATCATAGCAATTCGATTACCTTTCCAGACTTGAAACATATTTCAAAGCAAGAAAGTAATATGCCCTGCTACCGCTCCTACAATTTTCTTCTATCTCTCCCCCACATGGATGACATCTTCCATAAGGCAAAGTTACGCCGAGCAAATTTTCATGCATACCTATAGATATATTTCATGTAGGTACCTGAGAGGCAAGTTTTAACACTCTGCGAAGCTGCTCCCCTATGTACAAGCCCGTAACAATTCATATCATTGTGGAGTACGGAAGCGTGCGTAAAGTCACCCTCGCGAGCGCAGCTATATTGCATTTTTGTATGCGTGTAGCAGCCGGAGGGGAACAAGGACTCAAGTTATTTTTTTCACTCTTTTCTTTTATAATATCACATAACGGCCGAAGGTTCTTTGAATAATGTCTCGCGTCGCGGTGCTACCGAGATTACCCAAAGATTACCCGATAGGAAATGTACAATGCGCGACTACATGGGATATTATTTTTATTGGCGTCATTATTCATGCATTCAGGGAAAATGTACCGAAAATAATGGAGTTGAGCTGGACGAGTAAGACCGTTACATATATTTTCCATCAGGTGCTTAGAAAATTGTAAACGCGGACTGCTTATTTTTTACCATTTATTAAAGTTGGTAATATTTGGAATTACAATATTTTGGTGTATAGTTTTTGTTATAAAATATTTGATTATTATTCGAGTTTTCTGAGTTTTTGCAGTTTTCTGAGATTTTTGAGATTTTTGCAATAAAATTATCAAAAAAGTTATATTTGTATAAAATTTGTAAAGTCAAGGTATAATAAATTTGGAATAGAAAATGAAACAATAAATTTAGTGCCGAAAAAGTATTTTAACAGATATTTCTGTAATTGAATTTCAAACCGTAGAATAAAAAAAATCAAAGACATTACAGAAATTTTGTCTTTGAAGAAGCAGTTGGTTTTCGACTGCTTTATGGACCGGGTATATTGCTGCCCCCAGACGCTCCATCACCACCTTCTTGTGTAAGGTGCATCACATGGTAGACAGCATAAGGTGCCCTTAGTTGTTCATGGATGCCATATTTAGCATCAATAATTACATTGGTGTTCCTGGAATCAACGTACTTTTGGACGTACCAACGATCAATATTTGCAATGTTCTCATCCAAGAGGTACTCCCTGATTGGGTACCATCTGCAATCGACAATTGCTTGTCCTTCACCAATTCGCATGTGGTTCATGCAGGTGCATCTTAAATGCATTACGCAATACATATAGGAACAGCAATATCTTGCTCCTAGTCCATAAGCAAAAGAAATGACGCTCTTGTATTCTGCTGCAACGCCAGTTTGTTCGTAGACTTCACGAATGGCTACGTCTGGGAAGTTCTCCTCTGGAATTTATAATTAGCATTGAGCAAGAATTTTTTAATTTTATTTTCATTAGAAGGACCTACCAGGTTCGGATAAAGCAGTTGGTAATGTCCAATGTGGTTGGTCAATAAACTTTTCAGTTACTACTAAGACTTCATTTCTGTCGTTGACCACAACGGCCATTATACCAATCAAGGTATGTGCATACATTGGGATGTTGTTGACTTCATTGATTGGAAGCCATTTCAGCATCATGACGTATTCTTCACGTGCATGATGATATTTGAAGCCAAGCTAAAGTGGAATTAGAATTAAGTTAGAATTTTTTAAATTTAAAGAATTTTTTATTTAGTTACTTCGGCCAGGAATGGGATCCATCTTGAGTGTACCAAATCCACACGGATCCATATAGCTTTCTTATTTTGTGCTCTCCAAATAGCTATGGCTTCTATATAATAAATAAATTAGATTAAAAATGTTTTGTTTTTTGGTTGCTAAGAGCCAGTCAATAATTTGTCAAGTAAATAAATAAATATGTATGTTACTATAGTAATCAGTTACTATGGCAAATAACCTGACATCTCTTGTATAATGAGCTGTTAAAAAAAAATTAGCCAGGAAATATAAAAATTAGTAATGCAAAAATGAAATCCTGGGATTATCTAGATGCTAGATTCTATGCTGCAAAATGCAAACGAATAATTAAAAATTTAAAACAGCATACCTCTCATGGTCTCTTCCATACCATATACTGTGTATATTTCCACGACGTTAGAATCAATGAACATACCATTGTGAAGGTCTGCTCGAGCATGCAATGCAGGAACATTCGCCATTATTGTTACCCACTTCAATAAATATCAATAGAATAAAGAGGATTAAAACCGCAAGAAATTTTGAATAAATTGTCAAAACGCGGAGCAAAAAATTTTTACGTGCTTCACTTTCAGCGGATCGAAACGGAATGAAATGACTGTGATCATTAAATTTGATAGGTAGATTTTGAAACAATTTCTGTTACATAGTGACAACAACGCCTACTTGCTAAATTGGCTGTCAAATGAAAATAAATAAATTATCTAATTTTATTAAAGAAACAAAAAAGTGCTGTAACCTAAATTACGTGCACAGAATAAAATATAACTTCATTTCCAGCAAGAAAATCAATCTAGGATGATAACATGTTACAGGGTCATGTATATGTTAAGTAGTTCATGTACATTTCCTCCAATAAAAAAAATGTTTGCAAGTGTTTGGAAAGTGTTCCGCATAGAAAAATTGCAAACCCGTTGAACTTACATAAGTTTCCTTGCAGTTTTCGCTCTCTCATGATAATTCCGCGTCGTAGCAGGCAACAGCCAAGTGATTAATGCTCACTCCGAATGAAAGTTTCCAATATGGGAACATCTAGTAGATGATGGCGTTTTGGCGAAGTTGGGATTGAAATATCGACACAATTTCTGACGGAAACTTCGGAAGGCAGTAAGAGCAAAGCGAGAGGGTCGTCCTATACGCCCTCCACTTCTACTAGTAAATCGACGCACATTTCCCAACCTTTCCGAAGTACATTTTTTACCTGGCGTATGTGAAAGAGGAGCCACGTTACTTCCGAAAAGAAGCCAAGCTGAGCGAGCGCATCCTTCTAAAAAGTAAAACGAAGAAAAACACATTAATAAATTAACCCAATTGGGTTTGCGCTATTTTCTCCGATTAACTTTCCCTAGATTCCCTCTTATTTCCTACTTCCGGCCTTTGCCTATTTATTTTACCTTAACTTGTCTGTCTTTCGGACCTTTTCCGTTACTTTTTCTACTCGTATATTTTCTCTTCAGAGGAAACACACATATGGCGTTGGTTTAAAACGAAACTTAATAATTGGACACGATTTGCGTGTTTTATTCAGTTCGGTCGTCGGAGAATCCCGTCCGGTACGTGAATCTTCTTGCTTACCTTAATCTTGAATGATTTACGAGCGTCCACATCTTCTTAGCTTTTGGAATCCTTTTCAAAGCGGATGTTAGTGCTTATACCAAACGTCTTAATCGTACAGGTTGCTGATGAATTACTTAAATGTAGACAAAAGTTGAAATTCAATTAAATTAAATATTCATAGGTTTAATTCAATGTAGTGTTTTCTAAATTAGTAGGTTATGAATTCAGAATCATCCAAGAGTAAAAATGGTGGGTGACTCTTAAATAAAATTTGTAATATTAGAGTTTTTGAAAGGATAATAATGCCAAGAATACACAATAGAAACAGATTTGAAATAATATACCACCGCGGGAATCATTCATTTGAGGGTATTCAGGCATGCGAGGCGCGTGCGATCATTGCAAGTCGTACTAATAAAGATTGACATGTGACAAGGCGTGCAGCATGCAGCCTCCGCATAGGGATGATTACGCGGTGGCGGTGATGGCAGAAACGTATTGTTAGTTTGTTTCGGCGAGCGGAAGAGCCGTCTCCCGGCGTGCTGCGTGTCACTTTTTAGCTTTGTAATTTTGACACCCCCCACGCATAGGGACTGCGTACATGATAAAATTTACCAATATTAGCATTGCCTTTTTAAACCAAGCCTATGTACCATTTGCATACAGCTTTAAAATTGATTACATTAGCACATATTTAATGTTTCTAGAAATAGGAAGTCTCCAGCTAAATTTGATAGCACTTTAAAATGTTTAATGTAGCATATCCAAAAGCAATAAAAAGAAGTTTATGTGTTGGAATCATCAAAATTTGCAAAAAATTAAACATCCATCTTCATAGAAAACGAGGAAAATCCTGCAAGGAAGCACGCAAAACGAGTCGACTCAAACTTTCCACTTTCTACCCTCTTTTGCTTAGTCAGTATAGTCGCATTCTCGCATTTCGATTAAGCTGACAAACGCAATAAATATCGCCAGCTTACGATGTTGCAATTAATATGAATTATATATTTCCTGTTGCAATGTCTTGCCAGTAACACAATATGCACCTAGCTCTATAGTAAAATTCGTTGCATTTCATCCCCTATCCGGAAAACGCAATTAATTTCAATCATATTGCGATCGTTGTATAAAAAATCCGCAATAAATAAAAACGTCTTACTCAACTTTCCTTGTCTACGAAGAGTAGTGTAGAAGGACACATAAAGAGATTAGACATGAAAAGGACGTTCACGGCTGATTAGACTTCAGATGCCTTTTTCTATCCCTCTTCTAAGCATGCAGCAAGAAAAAAAATCACCCCCGTTAAATTGCATAATTTCGATTGAATTACACTAGGGTTCGGAGTCCTAGAGATTCTTGCACGGATTGTGTATTGTGTTGTTCGTAAGGACGAGACAAGGAGACACATCCAGTTCTGCGACATCTGATTGCAATGTCGTTTTTCTTCGCCTCTTAGCTTCTTCTAGTGTAGGTCGTGTGGGCATGATACCACTGGACGATTCTGAAATCAAAGAACAAATTGTGTAATAAAGGCACCCCTTATAGGACGAAGACGTACACTAGGGTCTTTTTAAATGCATGTCAATCTAGTTGACTTGTGTTGATTTATAGTCTTAGGGATTTTAGTCTGAGTCTATAGAATTTTAAAAATGCACAAAATTTTTGACATTTGAAGATTAAAACTTCGTTTTACAACAATATGATGTCCATTTGCTAGTCAGAATTCACCACCCAATGAGCTAATAATCACATGCTGTTTTCCCAGATTTAGATTTAGATTAGTACCCTTCCTGATTTACCCTCCTGTTAGGGATAGATACATTTCGGGTGGTCCTGTCTACGCTGTTAAAACTTTACACTTTGCACAAATCCCTTCGACTTTATCGAAATAAATAGCTCACTGCGCTGTTGCTATTGATAGTGAAATCCATTCAATCTATACAAATACAGATCCGGCTTTAAATAAATGAATCCAGAATTTTCCAAAGATTTCCTTTTTTCTTATGTTAGAAATTGAAACAAATGTAGTGTACGAAAACATGCAACTTAATAATTTACTTGTTAGCAAAGTAAACCAAAAGAATCCCATGAAAACTTGTACTTTGTACTCATGATAATCGAGTGCATACGACAAGAGTAAACACAAAACCGTGCATTTAAAATTCAAAATCCAATTACCTCCTGCCTCCAGGCTGATCCAAGCTGACAATGAATACCCCGACCTATGCCAACGAACTCAACATGGACTTTTTTCTTCTTCGCACACCCATGCTACTGAAAGCACGAGCTTCATCATTCTCATCCTCAGCTTCAGCCTCATAGCTTCACTATCTTTACGGCTTCAGTGCCTCGCTCTAAAATTTAAGAAAAGACTGTTTTCGATATAGTATAGACTTAAACTAGAATACCTTTAGAATAGAGAGCCAAGGAAAAACCTAAACATAAATAGAATTAAAAATATTCTATACGTACCCGGAAAGATTAAAACTATCGATCGCATCAGCAGCTAGAAATCCGCGTGTTGCATCGAACGCTTCCACGAAGAGTTTTACATGGTTTACGTGTTTGCTTGTTTTGTCGACAAGTCGCGCTGAAAAATTCATTGCGTCGCGACGCCGATACCGGACGAAAGATGCAATTACGCTATGTGCATGTATATCATCCCTGACACGCAAGCTATTATTGACGCTTGCATCAATATCAAATGTTGTTGCATTTTGCACGTCATCGATGAATTTTACAATGCCTGGGAAGCGTTTCATAATAACATGGAAACACTACATTTTCCAATATTTATTTAGATCCTTGAAAAAATTATTATGCAATTTCAGAAGAAGCAGAAAATGTAATTAAAGCAGGAAGTAGATATAATATACTTATTTATACAATAGACATCCCAGACTGAAAACAATCACGATGGCAGCAAATGAGTAATAAATAAGCTTATTGGAAAATAGGCAAACGCAATTAGTGTGCTCTAACTGATGTAATTAACAATTAATGCGGTAGGATTGGTACTGGAAAAGCGCGAAGCGAGATGCAAAGCGCGAATAACGATAAAATTAATTTATGAATCAATCAATTATTAGCACGATTCGCACGGTCTTCCTCCTTCCTCATTGCCTCATCTAAAGCCTGATGCCGCCGCCATCGCCACAAAATAATATCATCGCGTCGCAGTCAAAATATGAATATTGCAATAACGGTTTTAATATGAAGCGGCTGGCGATAAATTTACATAAAATTTAATTGAATTAAACCTAGCAATGCACAGCACATCTTTCTACCTCAAATGTAAATAAGATTTTGAAATAATAAATAAATGTTTTCAAACTTTGTTTCTTTTTGTTTTTTCAGGTAAGAAACATAAACATTCAAAGCTGACAAGCAATGGTAAGATTATAATTATAAAATAATAGTATATAATTGTAAACATAAATAAATTATCCAATTTTCCGTAAGAATTATTCTAGTTACTGGGTAAACTTAAACAAAGTACAAACTAGTTTGCAACACAGTATCCGAGTTAATTCTATTCGATTAAAATCAACAGCATGAAGATCACACGGATTTTCTCTTTACCCCGCTTTGCACTAAAACTACCAAACCACCCTCAACTTCCCAACCTTCTAACCGCCCGACTTGTTAATACTCAGCTGTCGGCTAATAGTACCGGACCAAACACGTCGGAGCTCAGACTCAGCTTCAATCCGTAATCTGGCCGATGTGTCCCCGTCACAATTCGCGATTTCCGCACGTAAACGCAGCGAAAACACGGCAATTCCAACGAATTACGGAAACTGCCAGCCGCCGACCGAAGCAAGTCAAGCGCGACGCGACGGACAATTGGAAAATCGACGAGAGGCCGCTTTAAAAACGTGACAATTAGTCGTCGGCTAAGGATAACGCTCTGACGGGTTCTCCCTTTCGTGAATAATCACGTTACGTGCCATTAAACTCGTTAGTGCCTTGTTCTCGTACTAAAAAGCAGGTGGAAACTCGTCAAGTGTAACGCCAAATGAAAAATGTTCAATTAGTGCGATGTCGAAAATTCCGCGACGCGCTTAATTGCGACATTCCGCACATTCCACGCATTTCTAATTGATATAATAATTATCTGCTGTTCGATTCGGAATTCTCCAAATTCAAAGTTCCTCACTTGATAAAGCATTATATAGGATTTTCCAGGATTTCCTTTTCAGGGGCGCCATCTAGTATTGGAAACTCGGAGTTTTCCATGCTGGGGAAAGTCTACTGTGAGCTTTGACGTTCAATATGAGCTTCAGCTTTTCAACACTGGGCTGGTGGAAGCTTCCAGTTCAATGTTCCAGTTGAATTTAGCACGTTGTACATTTTCCCTCCGAGTGAGAGCGCTACAATCTAGAGTTGGAAGTTTTCCCAATACAATAAAAATTTTATGTGTCTATAGATTTCAACCCAGAACAGTTAATGATTAATACACATAATTAATTGAACATACATGAACTATTATTACAATCGGTGGCAATTATGCAATGCACACTTGCAACGTACGCATTTTCCATTATTAATTAAACAGCATATATTTAAGTAGTTAGTACATAGTTTATGCAGTTAATTAGTAATGTATGCAATATCCATTCCCAACCATTACGTCCGCATGCATTTACAAATCGTTTCAATTATTTATAACTTTGGAAATTCGAGTGTCAACCAGGGGGATGTTTGTTAATGTTGTTAATCCTGGTAAAGTAAGCAATTGTAATGAAAACAGGATTCAGTCGGAAGTACATAAAATGTTTGCCGAGTAATGAAAATGTATCAAAGTGATAATTTAATCTTTGCAATGAATCAAATGGCTTAAATATTTCATGATAACTATTCGAAACAAATGCAAGTTTGTCAATATCGAGTAGTGTATGTGGTACACATTTCCAATTAAATTGAGATATTTTGGGGTTTAGAGTACAGGTATAAAGTTATAATCGAGAATTAAACACACCGAAGTGTTAATTGAATTTCATTATAATTTTGATGAAATTCTTCAAAACAAAAATTAGTGGGAAAATTAATTAAAAGTGATACAAATATAAATACCACACATGTCATCTTGTTTTGATTTCTACCAGATTTATTCGTACTATTTTTACTTGAAGCACGACAACAGTCAATTTCCTACCCACTTAATCTAATATCCTAAATTAGCCAAGTCTTTATTTTCTCCAGACAAGAAGAAAAAGTGCCAAAAACGCTCGACTGATAAATAATGTTCAAACACCAATTGGGCGTGTTTATTACACCGCATTTCATCTAATTTTATACTTCAATCTTTTGGAATTTCAAAGACCACCCTCTCCACATGTGAAGTCGCGAAGAATGTCTTCCCTAAAGCATTAACATCCTCTTTCCGTCATTTGCATTTCCGCTGCCGCGACGATGCTCATTAGTCACCACGTTCGCACGTCAGCTTGGTCGTCCTGCGAAAACAACAAAATCCATCTCGTTGAACGACAACGACGCGCATTTTCTTCATTTGTCGTTCGTTTCCACCGGTCGCGCCCTTCTTATTCTTCCTACGACAGGACATGATCGCGGTGATCATTAAAACTGAAGGACGCCGATATGTGTGAGGCACGATTGTGGATTGTGGCCCCGACGATCATTAATCCACCGTCAGCATGTCCGCTGACAGCGGCGCTCTCTCGCCCTCAACGAGTGTTTTTATCTGTCCAGAATGGCAGGGCGCTCTCGACACGAGGCCATCCTTCACGGCTCTGTCGCTGTCGTCGGCAGGAACGACTGCAACGACTGGGAGGTTGCAGGGCATACCATACTTGCAACGACTGAAACGCAGGGAGGTTGCAGGCCATACCGTACTACCACTTTATACCATCCATAGTGGTTGGTATTAAGTGTACTTTCGCACTGCTGCAACGACTCGCTGTTGAATTATTGTTTCGATATCTAATCATATTACGCCGATTCGATTAACAGGAACCAACCCCTCAGTACGTTTTTATCATTTTACACAGTTCAGTTGTAATTGCGTCTGGTACAGGAGTATTATGGCATTTGCAACATTAAATACTAGGTGAATTTGATTCTGACTCATTCTTAATTTATCAAAGAGGATTTGTTGATACTTGAACGAATTAAGAATAATGTGTTTTGTAATTTAATTCAATTCACTATATATATATGAGTTTTTCAATTGATTTAGATTAAAACGGAACAACTAAATTAAATTGAAATAGAAATTAGTTAACTCCTAAAAAATATAAATAGAAGCACAAGAAAATTTTAAAATTATAAATAATTAATTTTATTTAGCGTTTGAACTTTTTCTCGTATGCTCTACTTATTAGTAAGTAAGAGCATACGACTTGAGTACATTGATGATGTCCGATGAGCTGAACCCGCGCACGCTCACCGCGTACCATGCTTTTTCAATTGTTTTAATTGATAACTTAAAAACTTCTTTTCAGAAAATTTTCAAACATATACCAATTTAAATGTTACTTACTTACTTATCTAGTAAGTAGAGCATACGACTTGAGTACATTGATGATGTCCGATGAGCTGAACCTGAAACCTTCTAGAGACCAACCAAAGGTGTTTTTATCTTCTATTTAATATGTAGAACACGAATATACCAAAAAAAAAATTTCGAACGAAGAAAAACCCTTAATTTTAATTAATTAAAATATCTCCCATAAGAGCCCATGTAAATCTGAGCGGTAATTAGAGTGTTGCGTATCGAACAGAAAAATTAAATTTAAATTACACTTTCAAGGTGTTTTAAATCAATGCAACCCTTTACTCACCCTTCCCCTCCTATTTTAATTATGCCAACAATTAAAAAAAAAAGATAAAAGTTTAGATAATTTAATTAAGTCATTAGATAACACACAATTAAAAACCAAACAACGTAACTTCATCGTTAGTTAAATCTAAAGTAATTTCAAACAAATATAGTAGCTATTTATTCGCTGAAATTAGATGTAAATGGTTCCGAGAACACTTTGTTTGTATTAGCGCGTTAGATATAAGAGAGTTATGGAAGTATCTCCAGAATTCAGTTCCAGTTATAATGTAATGGATGTAATGATAAAGTTTCAGCTCCTAGGCCCGGTAAGAACTTGTGTAAATGAAGATTGCGCAACGCTGATGATTCACAAATGAGAATCGGAACAAGCGCAAAGCATTTGCTTCAATGCGTGCATAAATTATGAACTTAATTGTTGTATAATGTATTAGATTAGACTACAGTATTGGACTTAGTACTATTATAGAAGTTTTACTTAAAAATTTGAATGGAAATATGTAATATACCAACCAACCTGGAGATCAGGATCAGACCAGTGGCGTAATTAAAAATCTGAAATTTTATATTATTTCTACACTCTAAATACATATTATGTAAACGTACAAATTCCTTTTGGTTACGCTACTGTTGCCAAAATTTAATTTATAAATTATGTAAAGTACTTTAATTACAAGTTTTAAGTAACATGTACTTATAAGATATTTCTAGTGTGTTGTTAGTATTCGGAAACTATAACTTTAAGTAGATTGAAAAGATTGAAATCTTGAAAACATGAATCTTCTACGCATCCTTAATTATCATAGCTAACGGGAAACAACAAGTAATAGTAGTGGGTGTAATATTTTATTTAAGTTAACCTAGCATTTGAAAGGTTTCTAACTTTCTAGTAATATGTTATATATACATTGGTGTAGAATGCTCTATTCAGAAATTTCCTCGGTTCATAACTTGGATATCTTCTAGCTAGGCCACAGTGCTAAAAGTAAGTTTGAATAGAGTGGAAGTGGCTGCGAGTGGATGACTTAATTGTTCTCGGATTATTAGATTACTCATGCATTGCAAGATAGCTTTAATTACGTCTGAGATGATTATTTGCATATCCTATGGGTTTCAAGAAAGAACTTTCAAAGAAAGTAATAGTACCAGTGTTGGATTATCTAAGGGGGCTTCACTTTTTTTCAATTTTTATATTTTCGTATTTTTTTTAACATTAAAAATTTATTGTGAATGAAAGAAAAAACTTGAAAAACATGTTTTTGATCAACAAGTTTTAAATAAATTATAATTAAAATTAAGCAATTATATAAATAAAAATTATGTTTACTATTTCAATTTTAATTTAAAAGTTAAATCTCCTCCGTAAAAAGTTATTATACAAAAATAAATAAATTAAAACAGAAATTAAAGTTGGTTATTTTGTAATATGCAAATGAAATTTAATTTAGACACTCACATTATTATAATAATTAACTTAATTCTGGAAACAAATGTTACTCAACTTTGCGGTTTATTTATTACTCTTTTTAGTTGTAGTATATTTATGTTGATTAAGAAATCCCACTGGCGACTATTATATCACGATAGAACTAAATTAATTTCGTTTCACATTCCCATAACACACAAGTACTATATACATATTATTATATTATAATTCCAAAAAAGAAAAAAAAACTAATAAACTAATAACATAATTTTAATATAAAGAAATTAATTACCATCTATTTATCAAATAGAAAAATTAATCAAATTTTCTCGTTTTATTTACCTAATTAGTAAATAACTAAATAAGAATGAAAAAATGAGTTTCCTGAGAACTGAAAATTTCCAAGAATGAGAAAAGAACGTTATCGAAAACATGAAGCTAACCTAAATCGTAACAAAACTTCTAACATAATAGGAAATATTTCAGTGCTCCGAAAACAATGTCGAGGCACAATAGCTCAAATATAATTAACCTAACTGCACGCTGAAAACAGTCTATTAATTAGGCGTATGTATTTTAGAAGCAACGGGATAAACAGAGCAA
>JASKGN010033722.1:0-15733 GCA_030556245.1 Falagria sp. GC000072 | reverse complement strand
TAATTCATTGCCTCAAATTAAATTAATTGATTTTGGAGATTGTGTAAATACATCAAAGAGCATAATTCTTCCACCAGCTTGTTTAGAATTTGCATCGCCTGAATTAGTATTAGGACAACCAGTAGGCAAACACACTGACTATTGGGCAGTGGGAGTTTTCCTATATGTTTTACTCAGCGGTGTTTCTCCATTTCTCGATGATTCTGTGGAAGAAACCACTACTAACATATTAAAATGTGATTATTGTTTTCCTGAAGAGTATTTCTTCAGTGTCTCACTAGAGGCAAAAGAAGTTATCAAATCTCTTCTCTGTTTGGTTCCATCCGAAAGGATTACCATGGATGATTGTTTGGAACTCCCTTGGTTTAAGAATGTAATATAAAATTTACCATTACTTTATGAATTATTTTAATGATAATCTAAATTTTAATCTTACAGGGTAATTGTACCAATATTATATCTTCAACTGGTTTAAAGACATTCATCTTAAGGAGGAATCCAATGAATCCTGCAGCTACATTAAGTCCTGTATCTAAAACTTTCTTTAATGATTAAACCCTTTACAGAAATTTTCTAGTCAGTGGGGGAAATAAATTTTATAATGTTTTGAAAGGTTTTGATCAAATTCTATTTATTATTAGTTCTTTATAAGTTTTATTCGTAATTGAGTAAATCTCCTATTCTTGTGCCACAATTGTTACCCATATTTAAATAAAATTGTATATTTTATATAATTTTAAGTTTAAATCTATTTAGTTATAATACTTATAATAATAATTATTTAATGGGTATACAAAATTTTGTGCAGGACTTAATTTAGGATCACAAAATGGAGGCGACCTTAAAAATTGTGAGTATAAAATATATTTCTTAATATTCTACTATATTATTCTAGCTATGATACAAGTACAGTTGACAAATTTTGCATTATAATGACCATGAAAATAATTGCATTCATTTTTATATAATTTAACAAGGCTTACTGTTCAAAATTTCTCGACGTCCCATGACTTAACCAATATGGCAGAATATAATTAAATTATTCAATTCAATATTATGCCTAAAGCTAGAACATTGTTTGCACTTTTTAATGAGCTACAATACACCTTATTTGGACTATCACAAAGAGGATGAAGTTTGGAATTAAAAACACCAAATATTTCTGTTTTACTCAAAAATTATTTTTTTTAAAACTAATTGTTCAATTTAAACAAGTCATACATCACATACATTTTATTAAACGTCCTTTTATATCAGGCTTTAAAATTCTTAGGAAAGTTATAAGAAAAGGGTTGTTTTAATTTTCAAAATTGAAGTGATTTCATTGGAAAACTTTCTCTGATTTAAAAAAATTATATCTCGTAAACTAATTAAGTGAAATGGGTCATTTTGGTATCAGAAGATAGAGAATTTAATCACCTTTCTAATCAATATTTAAAATACCTTAATTGTTAATTCTTGGGGGAAGAAACCACCCCCAGAGTATTTTTTTGCTTGTATTGGCGGAACTTGGCTACTAATTAGTTAGAATCTTCATTTTGAGCTCAAACGATGCGTAGATAAATGCTCTCGACGTCGCGATTAAAAGGTTTAGTCTGCCGCTCCCAGGGCTGTCACCCTTTCCGAAGATCCTTTTTGGAATAAATTTAAAATTCTTATAAAAGCGCAATAAATTTATTTGTTTACCAGCATTATTCATTATTTTAGTATGTAGGGGGACAATGCAAGCAACACGAATATTTCAGATAAAAGGGCATAAAATTATGCCTCTTTACACGTATCGTATCATTCATAATTTTGGCATGCAGGGTTGAAAAGCAACAAATTTAAATGAAAGGTAAACAATGATATGCCCTATAAAATGCACTTCCAATGCACGTTTGGGAAGTTAATTGCCGCCCCCTACATGATGCAAGCCACAGAGATGTATCAGATGAAAGGGCATAAAATTCTGCTTCTTTGCACGTATCATTCATTATTTTAGCACGCAGGGTTGAAAAGCTGAGTTGAAACGGTTGTGTCCAAAATGAAGCACATGTTTAAAATTGGTACAAAAATATGATATTTACAAAATTATTCAATTTTACATGACCTTAGAAATACAAGATATTGCAAAAGTAGTAAATTAAATCTTAATTCGCAGAGTTTTTGAATGAATTATAAAACGATTCATCCAAGACTTATATCAATAAATCGTGCGTGTTATTGAATAATTTATATTAAATCCATTACATATTCTAATAATTTAAAGATACAGTATATCCTCGATTAGCCGGACAAATTTTAATGTTTGCACATTGCTTGTAAATACGTTATGCAATATCTGAGAATCTTGTTATGCAAAAGTCCAGACTATCGAGATATCATTGTATACAAAAATGCGAGACAAAATAAACTTTAAAAACGAGATAGTAATGCAATTCTCAAGCATCCATCGTAAAGCTAATCATACCGTAACAACCTTGTGCCACTCAACATCAATTATAGTTCAAAGAAATCAATCGCACGTCTGAATCAAATTAAATAATTATTCTATGATCACCGCATTAATGTTATTGCACGAATTAATTATCACTAATTGTGCTTTTGTTGTTTTATTTTTATTGAATCAAATTGTCAGGAATTATTATTGCTTTCATAGAAATAGCAAATAATAAGTAATAACGTGTGTGGTTTTTTATTTTTTAATTTGAAAGTTTGATGAATAATTAATTCTTAGTATATTTCAATTAAACAAATTCAGAACAGCTGACTTTAATGACATTAATTTTACTTCCTTTTCCTCTATCACTGAAGACATTCGAAATGTTTTTAATTAGATTTGATATTTATTAATGGAACTCGTGACGATATTAATTGAATCATTGCTTATTGATATTTGAAGAGCGCAACTATCCAAAATTATAATTTATAATGAAATTGCGAGACGAAGGACGCGAATTTTACCGATGTATTTCTAGCATTATAACGTTTACGTTTGTTTATTTATATTTTTTGTATATAATTTGAGTTGTAGTACGGACTTCCTTCTGTTTTAGCAAAGCAAATAAAAATAAACGTTGTAGTAGAGAAGTCATGGCTAATTTAGCAATCACTGTTTCAATAACACTTAAATGGTAAATTAATTATAATAAATATTAAGAGTTATAAGAATAATAAAAGAAACTTAGGTTTTGATTTAATAATAGAAAGATAAATAAATAAAAACCAAGATTGTTACAATACTAACTTAATTGTGTCTGTAACCAATGCATAAATAATTAAAATTATGCATTTAATTACCTACTTTTATATAATTACTTATTAAAATTGTTACAGTGTCTCTTTCTATAATATAAACTTGGTAATGAACTAATTGCCAATTCTATTTTAAACAAAAAAATAAATGCACCATTTTTCCAGCGTCAGAAAACTTTTCACATAAAATAATCGTTTCGTGGATTCAACAATTTTAGAATAACCGATTATTTAATTTATAACTGGAAATTACACTGTCAATAATTTTCCCCTTCAAGAAATGACTTTATGGTTTTCCCCGTTTTTAAACCAACATCGGAAGCATCTTAGAATCCACCACTATCAATCAACAAGGATGACCATGGTCTACAGGGGAAAGCATCGTCTGACCATGGTCCCCTCCTTCAGAACAGTGATAAAACCTCGCGAACATGATCAGCACCTGCAGTTGCGGTTCAGGCGCTCGAACCATCAGCGATCAAGATGCCGCTTATATCCGAAGCAGTCCAAGAAGACTTCAGCGACGAAGCAATTGACACAGGATCAACGGGATCCTCCGAGGATGAGATTTGTTACCCAAAGAAGAAATACCCAAACAGCAAAAAGAAAACTAAGGAGGCGACATTTGAGAGCGCCGCGCGTCGAGAACAACATGAGAAGTTTCTTCGCGATGCAGTCGAGCTCCTACTGAAAGATGCTGTATTTGGGGCTTCTTCCCGGGAATCCAAAGTTTTGGAGTGGACTAATCCACAAGATATGCTGGAAGCCGTAGATTTCGCTGTCAGAGACACTCCAGCCACACATGAAGAGTTGCTAAAATTGATGAAGCAAACAATTCGGCATTCGGTCAAAACAGCTCATCCATATTTTGTGAACCAGTTGTTCAGTTCGTTGGATCCTTATGGACTGGTCGGACAGTGGTTGACTGACGCTTTGAACCCCAGCGTTTATACTTATGAAGTTTCTCCTGTTTTTACCCTCATGGAGGAAGTAGTTCTCAGGGAGATGAGACAAATTGTTGGGTTTGAAAATGGTGAAGGTGATGGGATCTTTTGTCCTGGTGGTAGCATGGCCAATGGATATGCTATCAGCTGTGCTCGGTATAAATACATGCCTGATATTAAGGTACACATTTTTTTGTTTGTTCATTTATTTATTAACTTAGCAATAATAAAATAATTTCACATTTTCTTTTTTTGCTGCAGAAAACTGGTTTACATGGACTTCCTCGTTTGGTACTCTTCACATCAGAAGATGCACATTACTCCATCAAAAAACTGGCATCCTTCCAAGGATTGGGTACAGATAATGTTTATCTAATCCGTACTGATTCCAAAGGCAAAATGTGTATGGAACACTTGCGAGAACAAGTACTTCGTGCAATCAACGAAGGTGGTAAACCTTTTATGGTCAGTGCAACTGCTGGTACCACAGTTCTAGGTGCCTTTGATCCAATTATTCCCATCGCTGATATTTGTGAAGAATTCAGCATGTGGTTACATGTAGATGCTGCTTGGGGAGGTGGAGCCTTAATGTCTTCTAAATATAAACATCTAATGGCTGGAATTGAAAGGTAACATTCATACCAATAATTAATTCAAGAAAAAAATTAATTTGCTATAAATAACAATCACCTTTCTAGATAGTAATTACTCCCTTCACCTTCTTAATCCTTGACAATAAAACGTAATAATGCGTTAAATAATTTAATTATTGCGTATGAAATTGATTTGCATAAATTGTACAACAAATACAAATTACACCGTTTTTTTTTTGCAAATTGTTCAAACCACATGCAACAATATAATTACAACAAATATTTATAGAATAATGAGGTTTATAATTTATTTCAGGGCCGATTCAGTCACATGGAACCCTCACAAACTTCTTGCTGCACCGCAACAATGCTCAACTCTTTTACTTCGACATAAGGGTATTCTTTCTGCTGCTCATTCTTCCAATGCCTCTTACCTCTTCCAAAAGGACAAATTTTATGACACAAGTTTCGATACTGGTGATAAACATATTCAATGTGGTCGACGTGCAGATGTCCTTAAATTCTGGTTTATGTGGAAAGCCAAAGGAACTGAAGGATTACAACAACACATCGAAAAGGTTTTCGACAATGCCGAATTCTTTACACGGACAATTAAGAACCGCGAAGGTTTCAAAATGGTATTGGAAGAACCTGAATGTACGAATATTTGTTTCTGGTATGTTCCACCCAGTTTACGCTCTGCTATTAACGATGATGATTTTAATGAAAGAATTCATTCAATTGCTCCAAAAATCAAGGAGAGAATGATGAAAGAAGGTACCATGATGGTCACCTATCAACCGCAAAAAGATCTACCAAATTTTTTCCGAATTGTTTTCCAGAATTCGAGTTTGAATCATAATGACATGATGTATTTCATCAATGAATTTGAACGACTCGGTAACGATTTGTAACATTTTATGGAAATTTATCAATACTGTTGTATTTGTATATAGTCTAGTATCTTATGTTATTTATTGTTAAACGGATTCTAGTAGAAAAGATTTCATATAATGATAGTTCTATTGAGTTTATGGAAAATAGAAATAATTTGTGTAAAAAGAATTTAAATGCAATTTAGTTTATGAACTTTAATATAGGCAACCTAATATGCAGTGAATATATTTTACATAAACACAAGAAGTAAAAGTTTTAACAAAAATTAACAACACTGGTAAATTATTAAGTTATCTATTCATAATTACTAGTTATAAAACATGACTTGTCAAATGCAGTGATAGCAAGCACTTTGGTATTTATATAGTAACAGATTTAGCAATGTACGTGCAATAAAACATGTACACGTTACACACAATAATTATAAAAGTCTATAAACCGCCGACATATATTATCTATATTGGAAACATAATGCAATATCATTTTAAACTGCAGTGATGCTAAATAATTTTCTGAAGAAGTTGCAATGGTGGTAAAAATAGCCACTCGTTTCTGTTCTTAACTACAGTGGACACTGCTGACAATACCACGTAATTGTTAAATAATGCCAGTGCACTAAAAAAAACCAAGAAAGTGATATCTAAAATGTTAACATTAAGGACTTATATACTTCTTAATAGATATAAACACATTATGCGCTTAATAATTAATTTTGTAAACAAAGGTATGGCTGCAATTCTTGTATATATTAAAAAGGATACAGATCATTACGCGTTCCCATTTTTCGACCATATATAACTCGGTCACTAATAAATATCTGAAGTACCAGTAGCTGATGAATTTTTGCAAGGAATCAAACATTTTGCTAGACAATCACCACAAAATTAATTCAACCAAATGAGACAACACATTCACCGCAAATAAATAGACAGAATAAATTCCGAGATAAATTCATATGCGGCAAATAACTGACAGAATACTGTATGCGCACAATTTACGTTTTCATTTAATTATTTTAAATTTTAGATAAGAATTTATAAATAGCTTCAGAAGTTTATTACTTGCTTTAATGATATTATGTCCAAAATTATTTAAATTTATTACTAATCATTATCTGCAAAGATTTTAGTTTTGTAAATGATTATGATTTAAAAAATTATGTCAATGCAGTCAGATAGTTATTTTAAAGAGAAGTGATATGACAATTTTATAAGTTTTCCTTTTAAAGGAATTAAAAATAGTTTATTAATAGATTTAGTGAACCAAATGGGTGAAAATTCTTAAATATAAATAATTTTTCAATAATTTACAATTATAAATAGAACATTAGTGGTATTAAAAGAATTTAATGCAATTTTTCGTGGTCATTGTAAAGTAACCTCAGATTAATTTTATTTCTAAATTCGAAAATCTTTGATATATCTTCATCAATCATGTCTATAATTGTATTAACACCAAATGGGAGAAGACAAACTGTTAAAGTTACACCAAATACTACTCTATTATATGTAATTATAACTTTAAAACTGTTTATCGAGAATTGTAACAAGTAAGTTTTTTATTTTAGATTCTTGAAGAAACATGTGAGAAGCATGGTTTCCAACCTGAATTATACAACTTGAGGCATCATCGCAAAATATTAGATGTTACATTAACTGTGAGATTTGCTGGATTACCTAATAATTGCCTATTGGAAATGGTAGAAGCTGAAACAGCTAGAACTACGCAACCTGTAACTGTAGGAGTTCAAATGGAAGATGGCAAACGAGTTATGGCTGAATTCAATTCTTCAAGTACAATTTATGAAGTGCTGTTACACTTGTGTCCAAAAGAAGTTACTACGAATACTGTAGTTATTTACATGAGGAGTGAACTTTATGGTGATCAATTGCAGAAAAATACTTTGAAGTCTTTAGGGATTACATCTGGCAAAGCTATTTTACGTTTGTTGCACAGGTAAATTTAATTTAAATAAAATCAGAAAAATAAGGAAATTGAATTTATTACAATTTTATAGGTCTCCAGAAGAGTTAAAAACTCAAGCAAATGTTTCAGCACCTTTACCAACAAAACCTGCTGAAGAAAAACCCTACAAACGGCAATTTCAACCAGTTGAATCTAAACCAACACAAATTTCTTCTGCAAAACCAGAAACAACAACAACAAAGCCACAAGTTCCTAATAATTATGAACCTAGTAGAAAACCTTCTAGTAAGGACAACTCTGAAGATAATGAACCTTCAGTGAAGACCCAGAAATTTGTTAAGAATGATAATGTCATTTTTGATAAGCTTCATCAAGAGAAACGCAAACAAACTGATGGTTTAAAGATAAAAAGTCAACCACAAAATTATCCTCGTACTGAACCTACAACTAACTCCAATGAGAATAAAAAAGAAGATTTTATATTTGTAAGTTAACAATTGTGTTGCCTTTTATAGTATTTTATAGAAATTTTATGATTTTTTAGCTAGGAGAAAGGAATGCAATGCTATTTTCATATGAAACAGCTCAAGTAATAAGTAATGAAAATCTACCAGATGATTTCTTTGAGTTGTCGATTACAGATGTGAAGAAACTCTTAAGAGATATTAAAAAGCGAAGGTTAGAGATGGAAGGACAGCCTTTAATGACCAGTACCATGAGAGAACTTGAAGAAAGTAAAAAGCAACTACGTGCATTGCATCATTATAAAAAGACTGTGATAAGAGTACAGTTTCCTAATCGAATGGTGCTACAGGGGATTTTCCAACCTAGTGAGACTGTGCAACATGTTATGGACTTTGTTAGGGAATATCTTGCTGATAAAAATCTCAAATTTTATTTATGTAAGTAGTTTGTAATTCAAATGTTTTTTTTAAGTAGTAATTTTATTGTGTAATTTTTGTAATGTTACAGTTACTACTCCTCCAAAGAAAATCTTACCAAGAGAAGTTACATTACTTGAAGAAGATTGTGTACCTGGTGCCTTGTTACATTTTGGTTGTGATGTGAAACGTGAGAATTATTTACGGGCTGATATTTTAGATAAAGTGGTTTCATCTTTTGATGCTTCTAGTGCTGCATCTACAGTAAGGTAGTTAAAATTTGATTTATTTTGTTATGAAACTTATTCGTTTTTATGGTGGCGTCGTAGGCGTGACAGGGGCGAAATTTTCGACCAGTAGAAAGCTAGCATTTTCTGTCACGCCTACGACGCCACCAGGAAAATGCTACTTTAGAAGTTCTACTTAAAGTTTGATCACTTGGACATTTCTGAACATCAAATATTAATTTTCAGAATGAGCAGTAAAAGAATTGATAATGATAACAACACAGAAGATGATGTATCTCTCTCTGATATAATTCAACCAGATTATGGAGCACCAAGTCGTTCAACAAATACTCCAGGCTTAATGGATTACAAAGTTTCTGATCGTTCACCACCTGAACCTAAAGAGAAGCTGCCGAAATGGTTCAAACCAACAAAATAAAGTAAATAAATAAAAATGTGGTTTTGAATGTTGATATACTTTATTATTAATCTTACTCTTTCTGTATTTTATATTTTCTTATAATAGAAATGTGAACAAGGAAAGAGAAACAGTAAAATATCTTGAATTCTTAAAAATTCTTGAGAACATGATTGATATAAGGCAGTTATTTCACTTATTTACGTAGACAATTATTTATGCAACATAAATTAGGTAATACTATAGCATAGATGACAATGATTATAGTAACACAACATAATATGTACTCGTAAACATACTAGTTGTGATAATAGTGTATAATAGTATTCATAACTCACTTGTGCCATACCATTAGAAAATTTCATTCTTCAATTTCTTAAAGCTATCAGCTATATAATTCGATTGTTACATTAAAGCCATAGTGTTTTGTGATAGACGATAATTACTGATCATAAGTCATTCAATACTTGAATATTTTAAAATTTTGCAGCACATGTGAGCCTAACATCTAATAACATATAATAGTAGCTTGCTTAACAATTAAACATTGTTTTTAGATATGGCACCAATCATAACAGGATTAGCAAGATCCAACTTTGATTGTCATAAACATTTTCAATCTGAATCGACATCATTTTGATCCAATTGAAATCCCATTGGTCCAAGCATAGTACTTGAAGGTCCTGCTTCACCTAACTGAGACTTGTAAGAATCCAAAATATTCTTCAATGCATTCATATCAATATCGATAGGTTTGAAATTCTCAATATCATCGAAATTGTCTTTTTCATCTTTAACTTTTTCTTTGAAACTCTCTCCAATTGTAGTTTTCGCTAACTCAGCATCCATTTGATCCATGTATTCTTTCATTTTACTTTGTAACTCTCCATATTCCATTGGTGTCTCTTCCTCTTGTCCATAATCATCCATATCTGAATCTGACTCTAAATCCCATGAATCGTCTTCTGGTATAACAAAATTTAAAATGTTCTGTACTGCACAAGAAAATGAATTTGCATCGAAATTTATACTGTTATCATTTTTCGATGATTGATCTGAACGCATTCCATTTTTTCTTGGGGGAGGAACTGGTGGAGTATCATCAGCATTAGGATACTCAGCCCCTTCTGAAGTTGAAATGTGTTCCAGGAAATTAGTGATTTTCTTAGTTAAATTGGAAGCATCAGTTTTGGACGATAATAATGTCACATTGTTTTTACACCCATAACGTTCCTGTAGCATTTTATCTAAATCTTCAGGAGATACATTCAGCCAGTCTTCATTATCATCTTCAGGTAAGCAATTCTCATTACGTATCACTTCGTCTTTATCAAGATTCCTTGATAACGTTACAATTTCTTGACCTATAATTGGTGCCGATTGCATAGAATCTCTATTTGTTCGATAAAATTCCTTAGCTTTGCTTAAACGACTCGCATATTCTTTGGAATGTTCTAGTAAATCTTCGAAAAACCCTTTTGCTTTGAGACTATTTACATAAGTATGCCATGCTTTATCACCTTCGAAATCTGGTGTGGATTTAGCTTGTGATGCTAAAATTTCAAAGCCACATGCGATTTTCACACCTAAAAGATGCGCTTTATATTTATAGCTTGTAGGAGATGGCAAATCCCAACCAATTGTTTTTTCCGGCATATATTTCGAATGAGTTATCATTGCATACAAAAATTTCGTAAATGTTACACTGCAATAGACTCTATTCTCTGGAGGGAAGTATTTCATTGCTCGACAAGCTCGTAAATCGATTGAATCCCTATTGCAGAAAGCTAATGTTGCTGGTGCAATTAAATTCGGCTTATGTTGCAAAATTGCTGCGATAGCAACTGGTAGATAGGCCTTTGTTCTATGTAGGTTTCCTTTAATACAATTAGGATAGTCTTTTATCTTCTTTTTAATAACTGCTTGAATATCATGTGATGCTACAGTTAAACTTGGATTTCTTCTAATTTCCTTGATGGCTTCAGGGACTTGAAGAATTACATCTTCTTCATTTTCCAATGGTGCTACTATATGAACTTTACCTTCATATAAATACACCTGTTTTAAACATCAAATTAAAATGTTATTTTATTTTTTTTATGTTATGAAAGTTAGTTAAATACTACTTACTCTTTGTGAACAAGATTCTGGCCTTGCCCAATTAGGCAAGAAATCTGCTGCTTCAATAAGTAAAAATTCATTATCACTATCAACAACTCGAATTATCAAGCCTTTAATTTCTTTTGTCAGTTGCAAAAGCAAATAAACAATGAACCATTCATCTTCAATATTATCACCAAAATGTGTCACACCATACAAGTGTGCTGGAAGATCCTCTGAAAGCAAACATTAGTTAATTTAATAGTAATAGTTTGTATTTAGCTACAATGTACCTCTTTCTTCTTCATTACATAAATAATTTGATATTGAAGTCCTTGCAGTTAAACGAAATTCATCCCTATGCCATATATAATCTCTCGTGTACTTTTTTGCAATAAGATTTACTTCTCTCAAGACACTATTTATCATTAACTCTTCTTCTTTGTTGTCTAATGACACGCCACTTTCAGGAAAAAGAAAATATTCCACAAAATCTTGTTCTCTAACGAACTCCAAAATTTTAGGATTTGACGACATTTTATCACGGTAACAATTGATATATCTCTTCAAGTAATAACTTTAAGTATATTCTCATTCATCAACAACCCTACACGGAATAAAAACTACTTAATTAGTGATGTTTTATAAGCTGTGCCATGACTAATAAAAGGCAATGCGGGAATCAATTTACTATTCGTTTGGAGTTTAAAAAGCCTTTGTCATTAACCTATGAATAAAATGTCAAGCTTTTATGAACTTTTATGAGGATTATCAAGGATTACAAACAAAAAGTACAAAGCAAAAGGTATCTAAAAAAGAAAATAATTTTATGATATATTTTTATTTCAAATCTAGTAATAAAATCGTTCAAAATTTTAAAGAATATTATAGCTGTTTGGGTTGCCTACATATAAAATATTAAACGGTTTTTAAATTTAATTGCAAATATAATTCATTGGGATGAAATTTTTAAACAAAAGATATTGCTACACATTGTTAAAGCGTAATGTAAAAATTATAAAATTTAAGGAAGTCAAGGTTATTGTTCTTGTTGTCATGTTTTTAAACATTTACTGTCATTTACACACGTGGATTTAGTTTTCTCGAGTATTATGAAGTTGAATTCTCGATAATTAAATAATAATCGTGAACAAATTAAAATACGTTTGAATCCAGAGCGCTTTTATCTTGGAATGTTCCCGTTCAGGTAACAACAATAGAAAACTTAAAACACCTATCAAATAATGATATATTTGCAATTGTTTTGTTTAGTAACCTCAAAATAACAATACTCCAAAAAACCAATCCTCAAAAATATATTAATCACCATGATAATATCAGCGATGTAAAAAATTCACTAAATGAATATTAAATAAGGGGTTCTAAATTCGTAAGGGCTAAATATAATTCAATGTTGTCAATTGCAGATTGGTTGGTTGATGTGATATATCTTAGTATTTCTACAATGCAATCAAACTCCGAGAAACGTCAGGCCCGCTTGGAGCGAAAGAAACAAAAACTTGCTGCGTTAATGAATCTCACCAAATTGAATGATATGGATAAAAAAGTAGTTCATCAAGCAAGTGAAATTGTGGAACCAGAACCAAAACGCCTTAGAGCTGAAGAGGTTGAATCAAAATTAGAAGAGGCTTCTTGTGAGAAGCAAGACAACAAAACCAAAAAAACAGAAAAAAACGAGAAAAAATGTTTGGAAGAGCCTAAAGATGTAGATGTAGTTAAAGAAGACAATAACAAACATAAGATGACGAATGAGCAGTTTAAAGAATTCAAGAAAAGACTGAATGAACGCCGGAAACAATTGCATCCTCCAAAGTTTCGGTTACATGAACATGGAGAAGTTGCTTCAATTCATGTAGACATGGATTCACGTATTCCAATATTTCTCACAGACATACAGCATCTTATCATGTACTCTCAATTGGGTTTTATGTCACCATATAGTCCAACAAGATGGTGTAATTTGGAGAAACCCAATAGATTGAATTGCACTAATATGTTCATAGTGGAAAATGTATCTCTGTTTGATTTCATATCGAACGAATCACTTTTTCCATTTATCAATTCCATGTTTGAATTCAAGGTGGAAATGCTTACTCCACGGTTGTATAATGGTGACAGTGTTCAGGAACTTGCAACTGTGTCATTAACTAGCACGCAGTTGCGAAAATACTGCGCGCATCATGGAACAATCGAGAAGGCGGCTGATAAATGTCCGGAAGTTTTTAACTTCGTGAAGAAGGTTTTTCCAGTTAATAAACCGACGAAGAAAATGACGAAAGGGAATATTCCAGATAATTTTCCACGGACGGATATTTTACTATCTGGATGGCAATTGGTAGAGGAGAATTTTCCTTTGCCAATTAAAGGTCTTTGGGAGAAAAAGTACAAAGGATATGTGCTCACTAAAGATGTCTATACGGAAGTAACTCCTTTTAGTCCAATGTTTGGATTGGATTGCGAAATGTGTCAAACAACTGTAGATTTAGAACTGACACGTGTTTCCATTGTGGATGAACATTATAATACTATTTATGATGAATTAGTTAAGCCTGATAATCCAATTACGGATTATCTTACACAATATTCTGGGATTACACCAAAAATGATGGGTTCTGCAATTAAGAGACTCTGCGATGTTCAAAAAGACATTCAGAAATTATTACCATCCGATGCAATTATTGTTGGGCAATCTGTTAATAATGATTTCCATGCATTGAAAATGATGCATCCTTATGTCATCGATACAAGGTTTGTATCTAAATATAAGTTAGTCTTAAATTTGAATTCTTTTTTCTTATTTGTTTCAGTATTTGCTACAATATAACAGGAACAAGAGGTAGGAAAACAAAACTGAAAACATTAACAATGGAATTTCTGTCGGAAAGCATCCAATCTGGACATGGTCATTGTTCAACCGAAGATAGTTTAGCTTCATTAAAGTTAGCCCAATTGAAGTTAACGAAAGACATCTATTTCGGAGATGCAGTAATGTCAAATATCCAACTACAAGTACGACAACCAGCCGAATTAGGTACACCGAATTTTGCAACGAGCATGTTAAAACAAGTGACTGCCAAAGATAGACGAGCATTCGTTGCAGCTGTAGGTGATTTAGCACAGAAATACTGTTACTTTACAACGAAAAGTGAAAAAGAACAAATAGATACAAAGAGTTTGGTTGTGAAAAGAGGGGAATCGAATGATGACGTTGTTCAGAAAATGATAGCTAAGACAACGTGTAATTTGAAAATTGGACATATCAAGATGGATATCGAAGGTGAAAAAGTATTAAGACTTGAAATGATTGACAACTGGGTGCAGCATATTTACGAAGGCTCACAAAAGCCTGCTTTGAATATTATAGTCTTCAATGGCGGTAGGGATACGGGCAATGGCTGCTGTATTATCAACTTGAAAACATAGTTATTAAGATTTTTTTCTTAACATAACTACTTCTTGTATTGCTTTGATATTAATGATTTTAATACAAATGCAGTGCTAATACTTTCTTTAATTTGTTAGTTTATGAATAATTGTTTATTCAATTTGGGATTTAATATTTGGTGTAAAATTTGAAATTACAATTCACAAATATAAAACGATTACTTTTTCTTAAATTAAATTGAAACATTCACAAGGGAGGGTATTTAATATTAAACTAGTTATGGATTGCACCAGTTGTGTTCCAACACTTTAGAAAATATTGTACATAACGTAATCTATATATTTCAAATGTTTTTGTATTATTTCTAGGTCTATTTATTGAATAAGTACATACGTATATTGTAACTTTGTTTTATTAACATTATAATTATAATATAATGTTAATAAAAGCAAGAATAATTTTTACTAGACCGAATTAAAAAAATTAAATCTTAAATATATTCAGTCGAGTAAAAAAATTTTTGTCAAATTTGTAAAATGTACGAGAGTGTAGAAGGTTGAAATTTGCAACAGCAAGAAGCCTCGGTGGCGCAGTGGTTGTGTGCCCGGTAGCAATGCGAATTGCTATTAATTTTAATGTATGTATAACTAAAAAAAAACAATTAAATTTTTTGCAATTTTGTACTGTTTTAGATCCTCTGTGGAAATGGAAAGCTTCAGGAATTCTATTTATGCTATTAAGAAAGTAAAAAAATAATTTAGGTAAAAAAACTACATATTGCAATTTATTTTTATTATTAATAACTGTTTGTTAATTTTATGTATGGGACATATTAACAACAAAAATATTACATGGAAAATTGAGGATAGACACAAAAAGAATTTTCAAGGATAATTATAACTTCTGTCATCTTCTTCATGGATAATAACAATTAAGAAATGATCCAGGTAAAATAATAACAAGTTTATTTAATTGGAAACTTTTATTAGGGGTACTCATGATCTTGACTATAGCATGCTATTTATCGTATATGTCGTATTTGAAGTTTACAATAATCAAAATGCTTTTATTGTAAATGTCAAATATGAAATATACGACAAATAC
>JASKGN010033694.1:0-18036 GCA_030556245.1 Falagria sp. GC000072 | reverse complement strand
CATTTTCGTTATTAAATTACTAACTTTAATATTTCGCTACTTTACGATGATAATGACAATAAAACTCAACAAATGTGAAATTTCTTTTCACAAATATAAATGACGCCTCCTTTTATTTCATCTTTTTATGTCCAAAAATGAGATCTTCAAAATAATAAACGAAGAAAGATTAAAAGATAAAAAGATTTAAGAATTTAAGTAGTTATTATCATTAATAACAGCGTCTTATAACAATCCCAACGACCACAATTAATAAACGAATTTAATTCTCACATCCAACCATTTTTCTTATTAAAAGATTTCATAACCAGATAGAAATTAGAATGCTTCGAGTGTTCCCCTTTTTTGAAAGGACGAATGTGATTGATACTGAGCTTATTAATGCTCCAAAATTGAATAAAATGGAATCAGGGGACAACAAATTAAATGAAGCTCTGCATGCCATGAGCGTCCCTTATTCATTTGGAATAATCAATGACGAAATTGAAGGCAGCTGAAGTAAAAAGCGCCTTAAAGAAGAACGAAATCCAAGGCAGGAAAGGAACACATGGCACTTTTAAAAAATTGAATGTGCTAAGCAGCAGCCAGAAGCAGCCATCTGCCAGCGCCAGGGCAGTGTGTTGCGGCGACGGCGAGCATGATTTCGTAAAAAAATCATTCGTGGACGACACAGGTATAGGTATACAAAGTATATAAGGGAAAGGGTTTGTATGGCCATACGTTTGCTTTAAGACTTTTTCTATCTAGCAGCTAACGGACTGACAACTGTCGATGAAAATCACAACTGCATCTGGTCTGCAGGTGGTGGTGGGATTTAGAAATTGGAAATTGGAAGTAAAGTAAATGTTGTTACATTTTTTTATTACTTAGTTTAAAAATGTTTGTTTTCTTCCATATTTCTTATAATAAAATTTTTGGTTCGACCAGGGTTCAAAATTCTAGAAATTTTGACAGATCATGATTTTCCCATGATAAAAAAAATCTTAGCGAAATGTGTATAGGTGCACATGTTGCATCCAAAATTTTTTGGGAAAATACACGACCAGCAGATGTGTTTGTCCTCCAACCTGCATACACCCCGCTATTGTGTGTGCATATTGTGTACCTTGTATATTTCAGAGGTGCAATGGTTTCACCCACAACTACCATCAACCACCATGCTCACTCTCAGCACACCTACAATATCCATAATAATAAGCATCCCAATCTTGTAAAGAATACCTGTATACAACAAGCTGGTTATAACAATACTTTTGCATTTTACCTGTGCACTCTGTACTTACTTAGTGTACCAAGTGCATCAATAAAAAGCATTGCCATGTGCATGCACAGCTTGTCATTATGAAAGATGCAAAGCGTTTGCACATAAATTCAATTGAATCGAAGCTCTTGGGAACTTTGTAATGAACGCACATGTAGCACGTTTATATCATTGAAGATATATTGTGTTACCTTCGGATTCTCCGTGTTTATTCCAAAATACAAATTACTGCCAACATCTGGACTTATTCAAATTTGCTAAACGGGCGTTGCACCGTGCATTTTGTTTATTGGAGGTGTTACCTTGAGCAATAAACTTTACCTTTTATTATTAGCCATTTATGATTATTTATATGTTGTTAATATAACGCAATACCATCACGTACAAATGTTTCAAATTCCCAGGTATTCAATATTCTCCATCATCTGGGCACCAGATGGAAATGCAAATTTAAATTTAAAATTTCCAGAATTTTTTTTTTCCGGTTCTAGTTGTTTGTCATTATCATCATCATTGTCGCGTGCTTTATAAAAAACACTGGTTCATTAGTCTATCTAAATCGAAAAAGATGTTGTCTGTTGTCGATCGCAAAGTAAACTAAATTTAGATTGACTTGAAATATAAAAAACAAAGTTTTACAGTGAAGAAAGATAGATTTCCGTTTTGTATCCGTGTCGCATCTCACATAATGATGGACGCATACGCCTTGCGTGTAGAAGTGTCGAGGAAATCTTTTCGTTAGTTGTTCTTTAGTTGATGATAAAAAACTAGAACGGAAAAGCGGGCGGGTGTTTCTTTAAAGACCCCTTTGCATGTCATTTATTTATGACGAATTGGATTTATATAGGTAGTTGTGACGTCCCACGGGATTTAAGTTGGTAAAAAATGACGTACGGCTTTTCAAAAGAATTATTTATGATGAAGGTACTATACTTAAAAAAATCTTTTGCTATATTAAGAAATATGTATTACTTAGGGCGATATGTTCTTAATTTAAAATTTTAGAAAAAAAATTTTAAAAATTGTACTAAATAATTTTAAATAAAGGAAGTTATTCTTTAAGATAAGAAATTTCTAAGACATTTGAATAAGAAAACTTTTCGGTTTTGGCAGAATGATTATAAATGAAACACAATACTAAACGCAGAAAGTTAAGATCTATGAGAAAATGTTTAGCATTTACATAAATTTAGTAAGTACACTTCTATTTATTTAATTAAACTTTAAATATCTCAATGCGCATCAACTACCTACTTAACTCATTTACAATTTATGAACTTAGCTCTTTAACAGCACATTAAGATGGATGGATTATAAACTTTAACATCTAGCTTGAAGAAACTTCATAATTCCTTCCATTATATTCTTTGATTAGAATAATTTTAATTAAAATGATATACATACCTGTATATTAAAATTTATTTAGTGCTTAAATTTATAAGGGACTTGAAGGTATGAAATACGTTGAACAATCGTTTCATAATGAAACAGTTAGGTTTTAGATTGAGGTTCCAGATAATAACATTATAGGATGGGTAGAATTTAAGACCGGGAAACTAGCATTAAATTGCTTAATTCTATCTAATTTGATTTGTTTGAGAGATTACAATTTTATTTTTTATTTTTCTTACTTGATTAAATGAATTTTTATTTCAAATGATAAAATTAATTTGGATGTAATATAATGCCACTTTTTACTTTTTATAATTCTATTCTCTTTTTTTAGTAATGAGAAGTATTTCCGTTTTACTCCTATAAAATTAGTCAGTGATTTGCTAATTATAAACTTAATCAAGCAATGAATCATTTTAATAAATTAAGAAATAAATTTAAAGATGTTTTCTCTTTGAAATTTCCAAAACTTAAATTATTTCAAAAAAAATCTGCTTTTCCGTATTTTCTAAATCATTTGCAATTTGATGATGATTTTATAGCTAACTACACCTTCTCTTCACTTTTTGAAATGCTTCCTTAGTATATTTTATCCTTATAGTAAGTAACAGTTCCGTTAAACTTTCATATATCTACACAACACATAATATGTGCAAGTGATGCGCAAAATATGCACTTACTTACTTTCATATTATGCACTCTTCATTATTATCAGATCCGTATTCGATTACTAAATGAAAATTAAATTAAATTTTGCTGCAATTTTCATAATGAATACTGGACTGCTTCGATTTTAATTTCAAAATTGAATGGTGGCTTAATGCAAATAGGTAAAAGTAAGTAAATTTTATTTAACATCACTGTATGTATTCTGCTTTAGGTCTTCAAGTCAGAAATTTAATATGGTCGATCTGCAAATTGCTAATTAAATGCTTATTCGTGGAGCGATTAGCTGAAATTAAATGAGATTATACTGCATGAGTTTATTTATTTATTTGTTTATGGTATAATCTTGGTTTATTATTAATTCTGAATGCGGAAATATTCAATATTATGGTTAATTATATTTATTTTGACATTATGTAATTAAAGGTTTAATAAGTTTTTAATTTTATTGATTCTTAAAATAAGAATATGAATTATAATAATTAAAATTGATAATTTTATTATTCAAATAAAAAATAATAATTGGCTTGAATTTCGTAATGAAAATATTCAAAAAATTGAAATAAATTAATATTAAGAATTTAAATTAAATATCTAAAAGTAATTACTAGAAATAATTACTAAAAACTAAATAATAATTTAATAAACTAAAATATTATTAAATTACTTATACCATAGATGTCTCAATATGTTCAAAACCAGAATAAATTCCACTTTGTTTACATTTCGTGTACGATTTGCAATCAAAACAAAATTACTCTAGATTCGTTGCATTTGAATTTGTTTTCAGTTTAATTCAAGTGTTTCAAGTAAGTGTTACATTAAACTAAAACAATTTCTAAAATTTTCTAAATTATTCCTTTCCAAATTTTTTAAAAATTCGAAAATAAAATTTAGGTCGTTTCTAAAAATATACTAAACGGATGCATGAAAATCCAAATCGATGATGCATCCTAAAAAAACCATTGCACATTGCACCTTTTAAAAAAGCACGCCAAGTCTGGCATCACCCTAAAAATTCCTGTAGAAATTTATTTTTGTTTTGTTCCAGTTGTGGTTTTTTATCTCCAACAATTCTTAAAAAATGGGACAAATTTCACGTTTTCTGGAAATAGTGGCACACATTTCATGTGCATGTGTTTGGTGTCGTGTCCTGGTAACACATATAACATGTGCAATGTGCATACATTATACGTTAGGATATTATATCCGTTTCGCAAACGCAAACCACCCCTAATCCGATGTATGTGCAAGCTGCAAAACAAATTCTGATGAGTTGACTCTAGTAACACAGTTCTACATTTGAACAGTTGCAGATTCGTGGATTTCCTTTCTACTTCTAACTTGTTTCATATGTGGATTCACAGATAAGGTAGGATTAAGTTGACACTAGGATATTTTTACAAAAGGGTTGTGACATGAATACCTTTTTGGTTGATGTAATATTACATTTGAATGAATGGTGTTTAAAAGGTGTTAATTCTATTTTGGAAGCAGTGTAAAGGTTTTGGCTATATGTGGGGTGTTCAAGAATGTTCAATATCCACGTGAATTTAAAAATTGATTACACATGTTACTAGATTTTGAAACTGGTAAATATTTGCAATTAGCAAATTTAAAATTTCAATGCCATTCATAAAGTTAGTACAGCGCCCTCTGAAGTTTGAGCGCTGAGCAAAAAGTAATCACGTGAAAATTGAATTGTTTTGAAGACGTTGTATATACTAAAAGCTTATATAAAATTTTTAATGGATTTTAAAGTACATTGCAAATTCATTGTTCTTTAGTTCTTTATTGTAAATTCTGCGGGCTGTAATAAAAAAAAGAAACTGATAGATGAGTTCAAGTGATCGATAAGCATTGAATAGTGAGAGAATTGCCACCGACCACACGCATCGAAGTAAAGCAAGTAGCCGTATCAAGTTGGCAGGATATAAATTAACAAGATTTGATTTTCTTCTTGTTACCTTTCTATACAGTGTAATACGCAATTAAAAGAGTGAAAAATAGGAAATAATTCATCAATCCTCATTTATAGATATTAAATAGTACATAAAGTTATATATTTTTAGAATAAGATTTTTTAAAGCTCAGAGTCCTTCGGTACTTCCCCTAATAGTATTTGTTAAGTGAAACAAGAATGAGTGAGGAAGTAGAACTACTTGAAAGAAACTCACCTTCCTGTGAATATAATATATATTTTAATCTCATTTTTTGTGTATTTCCGCTTAGGGTAGTAACTTTTTTTACAAAGCTAGACATGCGTGTTAAAAAGTTTGTTTTAAAGTCTCAAGGTGATTCTCCAAAACAAAAACTTGAATTCAATCTTCAAGTTCTATAATAACCATAACTTGACTTCCTCTATGTTGTTCTTTAATTAAAAATTATGTCATATCCATATTTCATAGAAATTTTTAAAAATTACATAGAAAAATTAATAAGAAGTAGCAATGCGCTGTAGTTTCCTGATCTGCGAATGTTTTAATTGCAAATTGGAAGTAGCAAACTACTGTTCTACACAATGGGCATAGCGTATAATAAGAGCATGCCATTATGCTTCCAGTACAAAACAAACGATGAGAATGCCACTGAGAAAAACAACGAATCCAATAATCTACAATGCACACCTTCGTCTCGTCTCGTTTGGTCTCTGAATTGAAATTCATTGGTTTCGACCGCGCGTAACAATTTCAATCATATTTCTCAAGCTACTTACTAATCAGTACTTTACAGGGTGCTAAAAAATTAAAAACACGAAAAAATAATTTATTTAAATATAGAGGTCAAAAAACTAATTACAAAAGTAAGTAAGCTCAGTTAATCATCCAAGTTCTTAATTTCCTTTTACATTGGTAATCTCAATCCGGCACTGACGTTGTTCTTCTATATTATTCAAGTTGGCAATTCTTCATCAAAACAACAAAAAAACGGCGCGTTTAAACGCTTCCGTCATTTGCTTCGCTCATAACAAGTAACTGGATTTATTTCTTAATAACGTCGACACATGTTACTTCTCACTAAGAAGTGTTATTATCTATCAGTAAGTTTCACGTGAAAAGTGTCTTCACACCTTTCAATTGATTGTATTTACGAGGTATATTCAAACAACTGTGATGATGATATCAATTTGCGAAAGCAACGGTGAAGATATCAATTTCCTGATATAATGGTGCGGATTTAATTTTGTATAGAAAATATCTCTGAATTTATGAAAAATAATTTTTAATTTTAACTGATGGAGATTGTCATGAGAGAACATGTGATTGTGTTGATACTTATCGAAAATATTGCACACTGGTTGAATAAACAATAGAGTTGTCTTCTACTTGCTATTAGTGTTCTAATAATGAGAATAAACAATTGAATAGTTTTTATCTATAAGTACTTATATTATGTTATTTATGAGGAAGGAATGTAACTATGCAATTAGTTCCGTTTCAAAGAAAATTAATCATGTAATAATTTAATTGTTATCTTTCTAGTTATAATTATGATAATGTCACATATTTCTAGAATATTTATAAGTTGAGAAGTGAGAACTTTAGATTAGCATATGTTACTGTCTAGATTTATTAGTTCTTGTTATGATGCAGTGAACGTCAGCCATATTGAGATTAAACTCAACAAGATGGCGGCTGACGCTGGACGCGATGCTTATTTGTTTCGCAACTAAAAACTAATTAATTTGTATAAAGGCCTTCTGTTTTAAAATTTGCAACGCTGTACCTTGTTTTACAAAACCAATACCTGTTGCACGCACATACGCCAAATTCGGAAATTAAAAGCGTCACTAATTTTCCTGTTCTTGTTGTTGTTGTTGGTACTTTACTAACACAAATGCAAATACACGTGGCACGTGGCATTTCGTTGGCGCGTGCTATTAGATAATAATAGCTGTCGAAGTAGTGCTGCTGGTGCACGGCGTTCAATGTTCGCACCAACAAAAGCTGTCAGCGCCTGGTAGCCATAGAGTCAGTCAGAATGTACTTAAATTGCATGGAATTGTGTTCTAACTAAGTTTACATTGATTTCCAGACAGCTGTCAAGGATTACATGATTTTTTTATATTTAGTAAAAGACCATGATATTCAATATTCGCATTGTCTAATTGTAATGAGGTGACCATTGATACCTTGGCTTAAAAAAGCAGATTGTATTTAGTGCAAGATGTGTTTTGGAGCTGTATAAACAGATTATATATTAACCTAGAAACATATTGTAAATGTAGGACGTGTATATGCTGATCATGTTAGAACTCCTAAATGGCCAGATTTCAAGACAGGTGTGGTGCACCTGGGACACGCCGGCTGCAAACTTACAAAATGGACAAGTCTCCAAGGATTGATTCGTTTATGATTTAATTCACAATCAATTTCCGTCCAATTCGCAGTTAGCAAGTCTAAAAATACTCGATTATGATAATCCCAAGCAATTAAAACAAACCATGCGGGCTCTGCGACAAAATATCTGCGAATGACATTTGCATAATCATAATGCAAATGGCAATTCCAGTCATTCTGAACTAAGTCAAGCAACGATGGAGTTGAATGCATTGTACTATACTGAAGACTCTGACTTTGGCCAAGAAGACGCGCAGGATCCCGCAGTATACTACAGTTGGATGAATCGGAATACTTCCGGTTTGCGCATCGCTGCCCACACGAGCCAAATTACCTCATTTACGAACGTTCCCTTCACTGTTGCTTCTTGGCGCACGTCTTTCAGTTTGTTAGCATTATTTTGCTGTCTACCGTCTGCTGCCTTCCACTTCCAATTTTTTGCTTCTTTCCGACTCGGTAATGTCTCAACCAGAATAATGCATAATCTATGACTTCTTGACTTATCAATGTTCTATTTCAATAAATTTCTTGTCCACCAGGCAGCTTCAGTAGAATTTGATAATGACGTCAGGATGTCATCGCCGCCATCTTGAATTAAATTTTCACACAGAAAGAAATGAAAAGAAATCCTTTCAAAGTAATAAGTTACTTGAACAAATTGGTAATTAATTAAATTAGATCGATTACGTTCGTCCGGTAATCAAATTCATTTAAATTTAATGGAAGGAACATGTTGGTAGCCTTAGGGTTATTATGGTGTTGCGCAGTGGCAACATATTAGTAAAGACAACTCCACCCGATGAGGATACTTGCACTGGACACGGCTTAAAAGGATAATTGGAGTAGTGTTGTTGTCTGTGTTTGCATTGAAGATTTTTTGGGGCTCTGGTATCTATACCATGAAATGAACGCCAAGGACAGGTGCCTTTGGACAGCAAACGTAAGCTGCCACACTTCAACGAAATGGAACAATAGTTTCAGTCGCTATGCATGGTGCGTGTTGCGCTTCGTAGCTTTTACTTCTTAACGAAGGAATACTTTAACTTTCTTGTTTTTCTTCAGTTGGATTAGTTACTTTCAGGGACTTTTTAAAAAGTCGCAAATCAAAATTAATATTCCAGTGTGCAGTTATAAATAAATGAGGTACATTTGAGCGTGAAATTCGACATTCGATGCGCGACACCTGCGATGTAGTTCTTGATATGACTTACATGTGTATAAATAATAAATATGCAATACTTTATAATACACATATTTCGGCTCGTGCCACCGGCCAATGTGAATTTCCGGTTACGAATTTTGGGTTTGAGGGCAGATTGTATCGTTTCAGGTTGCAGCAGTGTTCTTTTTTTGATCTGCATTAATAATAAATTATTTTTAATTAGTTATATAAAAAGTTGAAAATTATTCCTGGAAATTTTAAATATTTATTTGTTGAATAATGAAAGCGTGAGATTTTAACATAGTACGTTTTTCCCAAAACATCGTAAATATTTACAGGTTAATGCAAATACCAAAAATAGTAAAGTACACGATTCTAAGATTGAATCTTACAAAGTTTTATAAAACCCAACCAAATTGTAATCACTAAAGTTAGTTATTGATTACATTGATTCCAATTCAATGTCATAAAGCAATCAATATTGACATGGAAGAAACCCGTGATCTATGGTGTTGACTACTGGGACCAATCAATGTGGGGGGAAATAATCATAATATAATAGTCACCTTCTTCGTCTTATCAAAATTCAAATAACACACGCAGCTGTACTACTACACCAGCGTTGTTTCAGCGCATAGCAGATGCATCAGGCCATCCATCCAGCTGCTGGACGTCGCCTGCCTTGGTTTGGTGTACCAGGATGCCATATAGGTATACCAAATGTACAAGAGCAGGTTTTCGTCAATGCCGAAAAATAATCGCCAGTCCAGCGTCTTCTACTTCACGCAACCCGCACATGGGTTTTCACAATTTACTAAGACCATTGGTTTTTGGTTCCCAATCCCATGATCAATACCCTTTAAGAAAATGGTATACCATCAAAATTTTTGTTAATTTCAAGATTCCCCTGTAAGATATTTCATAAGGAAAAGTAAACCTTAAGTACTTAGTCAAATTGCCAAATTTGTACAGAGTAAATAAAATTGATGTGAGGGAGAGCAGCACGTGGACGCGGCAAATTGCGCGCGCGCGCTTGACTTAACGTTAATTTTGTGGCACACGCGTATTAAATGGTTTCGCGTGTGCGTTGATGTTAAGTTGCTACAAGTTTTCGCATTCGTTGCGTACGACAGCTGCACATGTGTCGTGTTAATGTATGTATTACTCGATATACTGTTATGTATTATTACACGATCGAGCATTAAAGTTGCCAATTGCTGTAATAAGTGCACGACTGAGCGCAAACGATCTCAATACTGATCTGGTTGACAGTGAGAGTATTATCTTTTGCTTACCTAAATAACGGAAACTATCAATTGACACTTGAAATCAAATAAATTTCATGGACGTCATCTTGTTGTTTTTTTTTCATGGGGCTTTTAAATTATTAAAAATTTATTAAAAATTTTAATTTCAAAAAAAATTTTAAAGATTAAAAATTATCCTTGTTATTGACAACTGACAACTACATATTTGTATTACGTATACAGTTGGTTGACATTGATATTCCTATATGAATTGAATGTTTTTCATTCTTCCCATGAAAAAAGAAAATACGTACGAGAGAGGATGATGATTTAAGAAAAGTGTTTACTGCATCTTTCAAAAATATGGTCAAGACGGCAGATGTTAGGTGCGGCTTGATAAACACCTTTAAGTTTGGTGGAAAGTTACACACACGCTTACTGAAAGAAATAAGCATGTGTTAGTTCGGGCGGGCACATTTTCAATGATAAAACTAGCACTTTAGAGTAATTCACACTGCCAGTAAATCAGGAAGAAAATATATATCTATGACAATGACAATGACATAATCATAAGTGATTTAATATACATTATACACTCGCACGAGTGATAAATGACCATGATTAATCAGTTAGACGTCATATAATTTATAGAAAGCAAAAACTAAAACTAAGGTACTCTTATAGGTAGGTGAAAACATATTATGTGGTGTTGGTGAATTGCTTCCATGCATGATACCACCACCCATCATAAGTAAGACGGTAGCCAACATATATTAAAAAGTCGTTTGCCATTTATGTAGGTAAATAGCGTTCACAATAATATAAAAGCGTAATGTGACCACGTGTCCCATTTATTTTCTCCACATCATATTCTTGAAACGTTTCTTATAAGGATATACTATACTCTTTGGATTCCATTCAAAAATACCTATTATTGCATTGTGAAGTTTCTCTTTGAATTGACAATTCAACTTCAAGTCAAATAAGAAATTAAACAACACCAGGTATACCAAATTTATTTTGGAATAGGAAAACCGAAAAGGACCTTTCAATTGCAATTAATTTTTCCTAAAATAAAATTTTGCCAAAAAATTGATCCTTGATCATTCCCAATATGAGCATGTTGCCTTACACATACCTCTAGTTGGTTTTGGTCTCAGTGCAAAGTACGACAGGTGTTTCACGAATTTACACCTGTCATTTGTGGCGACCGATGGCGTATCGCTTCGACACGCGTCCCGTCCGGCGTCAGTGGACTATGAAGATGGCGTGGCGATGTGGATGGCGCTCTGGAACCGAAAAATGGATCCACACTGCCAAACTATTCATGCGACAAATTATTACTGTCAGATACTACTAATTAACATCCTATATCAACAGTTATTACCTACAGCAATTTAGATAATGACAATATTAAAAAATGAAAATATAAATAATAATTATAGAACGTAATTGTAATTGGTTATGATGAAAATTGCTCATTAACTTAACCAAAGGCAATATACTTAAATACTAATTTTTAATTGAGGATAATTAGTTCCCAAGCAATTATTAACTAGGGATAATTTTAACAATAACCAAGAAAATAAGTTTAAGAAATGAGGAAGATGAAAAATGTCATGCAAACTTTAAGGAAGTGTTAATAAAAATATTCTTTCTTGATGACAGCTGTCAATTATAAATCCTGACAAAAAAAATCTCCTCAATCCTTTGTTTTTTTTTGTTAGTTAAATTAGAATAGTTTAATTATATTTCAAATTGGTAAAAAATCAAAACCTTCAATCAATGTATCAACCAGAACATACGTCTGCTATGGTGATGATAATGATGATGAATAAAACGTGCGGGTGAAAGAATAACATGTGCGTTATTCATTAGCTTTCTTAGTCGGATACGCGCCATAATGTTAGCACGTGGCAAGGAAGCCGAAAAGTAAAAAAGCCAGGCGCATGGTAATCGGAAGGATGGATGGATGTTTTGATATCTCGTGGAAAGTGGTAGTAGCCAAGGATATTGGCTATGTGTTGGGATGGAACTTGCTTGATTTTCTTTTGTGATGAAACCAAGTGAGTCGAAGATATGATCACATATGTCGGCGTAAATTAGAGCGAGAGCTGAGTAACCACCTGGCACATGCCACGTTTCGCACAACACGTGGTTGCCGTCATGAGAAGAAGACTTTGCTGAGATGATAAAAACAATTGGGAACTTTCAAATTTTTAAATTATTTATCAAAAATTAACTAAGACCAGGATAACTTTATTTTGATCAAAATTTGAAAACATTTTGAAGAAAGCACTCCTTAATCTTAATCTACCCATATTTTGCTGAGATGATAAAAATAATTTGGAACTTTCAAATTTAGAAATTATTGATCAAAAATTAACTAAGACCAGGTTAACTTTATTTTGATCAAAATTGGAAAACATCTTGAAGAAAGCACTCCTTAATCTTAATCTACCCAAATTTTGCTGAGATAATAAAAATAATTTGGAACTTTCAAATTGAAATTATTATCAAAAATTGCTAAGGGTAACTTTTAAAATTGTCCAAAACATCTTGACGAAAGAAGTTCTTAATCTGAATCTACCCAAATGAAATTTGAAACCACCAGCTTCCTTATTAGGATTAGGCACGTGCGATGGCACGCGTCCATATCCGCAAATAAGCAAAGCATCCGTCAATGTAAACATCTTGCATCTTGAGATGACGCTGGACATAAGGAACAGGCAGACGGTGGCGCGCAAAGTGACAGATCTTAAAGGAACCTGCACACGGTAAGCAGCTGCTCAACTGGGTTATATAGGTAAAGCACTAAATATAGGATTTCCTTGCTTTCTACCTATGAAGAAGGAAGCTTACTTCCTGCTCAATCTTTCGGGTGCAACAGGCTGCACCGGATACACTGTATGCAACTTGCAGTTTAATAACATATTGCACATTGCATTGCACCTTGTTTGCGTGAGATTATTTCTCCTCTGCTGGTCTTCCCTTAGTAAAGTTCAAGGACTGTCAAGGACTCAACATGTTATATTGAGTGTAGATGATAGATGACGATATAATGTCAAAATCAAACGCAATGTGAATACATTTTGGACATTGTGTTGCTTAAATTTTTTGGGGGGATTGAAGCACAGCATAATCATTATATTTGGAAAAGACAGGTGGTGCATGATGCGCCTAGCAACATTTTAAGCAAGCTGGTTCCGTTTGTTCACATCATTAATTTGATTTTGCAGCCGTTGACGTTGATTTCCCAAGATTTTCAGATTACAATTTGAAAATTTTGAGAAAAGCACTTTTCTTCCCAGTCTCAGTGGAAGTAAACAGAAAAAACTGAAACATAAGAATGCCACTTCCGCGTCTATGAAAGTCGGTTATAAAAGATGAGTAAACAGAAACTACTACATATCCACATTGCATGTTTGAATAGTAGAGTAGAAGCAACTGAGCAATGACATGATCAAACAGAGAGAGGAACCTGAATAGTTTGGGAACATTTTGCGCCCCATAAAAATGACTCGACGATCATAATGCGATATGAAGCATTATTTATTTATCCCATAGACTCTATAGAGCATCGCATCGCATTGCATGTCCTCATCGTCGAACGTATCACGAATATGATGACCTAAAATCCAAGACGACTTCCTCCCCACTCGTTCGCCGGAAGTCTTCAAACTAAACCACTGCCACAGGAAGTAGATGTACTTGCAAATAACATACATGTTGTGTAGTATACAAATATGTAATTTTAACCTTCAACCACCTTACTCCAACCTCTACAGACATAAAATTTCTAAATTTAACCTTGGTTTACTCTTGAATTTTGACAGTTGGAATTAAATTTTTTTGAGTACATCCCTGTAAATGCAATCTCAATCAATTCACATATCTATACGAAAAGCATGTGCGTCTTTTTTGCTTCCGGCCCTCTTGTGATATAAAACACCTTGCGTCCAAAAAACCACGGCAGGTAAATGTGTACAATACAAAATATGCAATGCTTCCTTCCAAACCCTCGCGAACGCCTACTTATCATCTTCTTTCCTCGCAAGAAAAAAACAAGGGTCTCTTTCCTCGCTTAAATGCTGTTTCCGTTTCCGAATTGTTGTTATCTGTGAAAGAATTGAATTGAATGAACGAGGGAGGGAATCGACCCTTCGGATTCAATTCAATCCTTTGCTTGAATTAATTTTCCGCTGTGGTTTTGGTTTGTTCCCTTTTTACCTTCTTTCTCTGCTTGTTCTAATTCTGCTTTTTGATTTTAATTTGATTGGGGTTATTAAATTTGGATGTTCAAGAAAATAAAACTTTCTTTTGTTTTAACATAAAACTTAATATTTTCCAGATTTATTTATGACTTTGTATATAGGATAGGAATAAGAATATAAATCGCATGCAGTTTGTAAATATCGTGATGCCATACGATTATCTCCCTCGTGGTAAATTATAAATCAAAAAATGTATGAGAATAGTCGACTTCAATTTGATTCCGTCGTCGTTGTCATGTCATCCATTTTGAATCAGATCAATATGAATAAAACAAATAAATCATAATGTTTACAACCCTCGTTAACATCAAATACTATTGTTTTCTTATAGAATGAAAGTAATTGGAAGACAAATATCCAATAGGTTTAAGTACTTGTATTATTCATATTCAAAAGGAAAACCACTAAAATGCAGGAAGCATTATGAACATGCAATTCCATTTCGTTTCATTTTTGATTTAATCGCTCTACATTATTTCCAAGAAATAAATATCAGTATTTGCAAGATTGGAGAGCAGTTGGTGCACAGTTGTTAGGCCATTTGTATACAAATCTTATTTTTCAACAAACTAATGAATCCACAACTCAGGTATACATACGATATATAACACTTGGCGCATCTGTAATTTAAATCTTAATAGATCTGTTTTTTTACCTAAAAAAGAAACCGGGCTTTTTGGGAACTGGGAACAGCTGCCAATTTCAATGGTACTAAAGGTAACCAAAGCAATGTCGTACTTCTGCCATCAAACTAAACAACAAGAAAAATAGAAGTTTTTGGCTGACATTAGAAGCTGCCACCTGACATGTATGCTGTATGCATTATTTTTCTATTCTTGTAGATCAATTGAAAACAGCTTCTCTTCTCATAGTTTTTAAAGGTGTTCAACTATCCATGTCCCAGAATGTAAAGTATGTCTTTGCATGCAAATTATTATCCCTAACGATTTTTTTTTGGCGTTGGTTGCCCTCTTACTCGTTGATCCTTTTGCCGTGTGCACTTTTCGCGCCCAATATGCAATACAGGTATTTCCGATGATTATAAATTTCTATTCACGTTTCCCCTCTAGCTCTTAGTATCAACCCTGTAAATGCGTTGCGAATGTGTTTAATACTCGGGGTGAACTAAGGGTGCTATTGTCATATTGCATCCCCAAGTTGCAAGAACAAGTATAACGCATTGTCCGCGATGACGTTTTTATGGGGTCCGATAATAGCATAATGGATTATTTATATTGAATAGACGAATAAAGAAAATCTTCTTATATGCATCTGAATTTCACTGTAAAAAATGAAAAAATTCACGGTGGTGATATTTGATCTTCTCTGGAAAACTCTGGAGCTTAGGGAAAAGTTTCTGTGATTTATTTCGAATGCAGAAAATGAAAATTTCCATACTTAAATCATACCAGAATTTTAATTTTAAATTTATCAAAAATCTAAAAGTAGAAAAAAAAACATATACCCTGAAACCCCCCAAAAAGTCGAAAAACACCATGAGTAACAGAAGCAACAGTAACATCCACGCATGAACGCACAAATGTCGTGAACCCATGCATGTTGTATCCAGATAGCAGATAGCAAACCGAACCGAACCATGTTGCAGGGCACGCGCTATAGAAGATGCATTCAAGATGAAAAAAACACATTTCTTTAAGAATACATACAATAATGCGATGGATGGCACGAGCCTAACGTTCTAAGATGACAGATGGTCCGTTGTGCCATGGACCATATTTCATCTGCATTGCACGTTTGGTGGATGGTATATCCGCACACCTATACAGTACCTACCTTCATATATCTACAAGATGAGAAGAAAGGTATACCCTTGAAGATGCCGTATGTACTACCTATGTGATTCAGTACAATCGTTTTCTTGTTGTTTTTCATTCAAGAGGAAACAGAGTGAGATCTTCTAAAAATATAATCCATCTCTACAATTATTATTTACAACAGAAGGGATGCATGATGAATTATTTTCTTTTGTATTTTTCGCAATGTTTGCCAAAAGGTGCCAAATGTTGCTTTCTTGTGGTTGGTAATAAATCAAAGATTTGGGTTCTAATTAAAATTGAATTTGGGAACGTAATTAATTTATTAATAAAATGTTTGTTAGAGAAACAGAAAAGGGGTTAATCTTAAAGTAAGTAGTACAGTACCATGTTCGTCACGCTATAGTTTTCAAGTTTTTGAGCTTTGCAAGTTAAACGACTCGCATGGTTTGCACTTCGTCGTCACTCCTTCCTCGTCTATGTCTTCATTTCGTCCTGTATTTTTAGAACGATTTATATATAGCATTGGAATCGCCCCTGCCCATTCACCATTCCTGTCGAATGTTGCATATGTGGGTTTTTTAAGTCGTTTTCGCTTGATCCCGGGTTAGTTACTTCATTAAGATGGTTTGGTAGCAATCGAACTCTAGTGGGTTTATTTAGATTGTTTTAGTTTAGGGGTTACATGATATAGAAGACTATAGTTAGAAGTCGTCGTTGTTTTTCTTGTTTTTTAGTGTAAATGTAAATTGTACTAGTAGTTAGTTAGTATTTAGTTAGTTTTGTTATGGTTGCGGGTGCTTTATGTACTCGACACTCTTATATATTATGACCCCGCAATGTTTAGAAAGGGGATACAGAGTTTTACATTGAGTTAGGAAAAGCAAATAGCTTCAATTTATTTTTACTTTTGTTTTTTTACCAATTTTGTTACTAATTTTATTTCGTGAAAATTAATTAAAGAATATTAAATTTCTATCTTGAAGAATGTTAAATGGGCGTCAATCGATAACATTAATATGTTCGATTGCAAAACAATAATTGCACAATTGAATCTATACCAAGATGCGACCAAAGCGCAAATTTATTCTGATGTGATGTGACTAATGGAATAAATTTCGTGGGCATATTCAATTAATTCCAACATTTCATTCGCATTCGTTATTTACAATCATATTTAATCAAAACAATAACTATATCTTACATAACTTTTATCTAAGTATAAGTTAAAGTAATTGTTGTGTATAATATACAAATGGCGGCCATGTTGTCGACATCAATGAGGGGTGAGGCAAAAATGTCGACTATTGTCATCTCAATATAACGCAATGAAAGTAATAATCATTACTTATATCGAAAGTAGGTACAAGAATCAAAGTGAGATCGTTCCACCTTTTTTATATTAATTTTTATTTTGATTTATATCATTGATATAAATAATAGCTACACAATTTATAGCGATTGTTATAATATCACAATTGTGAATACTTATTAGAATTAAATATGTAATATGCAAGTCACGTGGGTTCGGTTTTGTGAGTATGTCAAATTTATTAAAGTTTTTCCAATTTATTTAATAAACTAAATCCTATAATTTAATAAATTTTACTATGAGATAAGCTAAGTAAAGCTAAATGCCAATGCTAATAATAATAATAAAATAATTCAGGATTTGTGTAAACAAGGAAAATTACTTGCAACTATTTCCGATCGTTAGAATGGATCATCCATCGACTTGTGGGAAGTCATGAGAATTCGAAGAAATTGCAATGTACATTTTCAACTTTCAACTCTCAACATTTCCATGCTATTAGTCAACATTAGACATCGGCTTTAACATATAATATACACTTTACATGACTTTACGTTTACTTAATCCTAATCCTAATGGTAATAAGCCATATGAGTCACACAAATAT
>JASKGN010033643.1:0-11221 GCA_030556245.1 Falagria sp. GC000072 | reverse complement strand
GTTTTATTTATTTATTTATGAATGTGCTATTAAATTTTATTTGCTTTTATCAGACGCGTTTCATTCATTTGCTTTATTATCGAAATCCTATATTCATATAGAAATCCATCAGGGATAAATAAATAAACTAAATAAGGTCATAATAATGTAATTATTCAGGAAATAAAGTTTTTCCTAAGGAAACAAAAAAAATAAAAACAATACATCCTTCTTTTGTAGAAGATCGAAGTTAATTTAGAAATGATTTTCACCCCTCTGTATAACAAAATAAACATTATCATCACATATTCGTCCCAACCAACATTTCGAAACGTTATACATTTTCATTTTCACATTGTCGTATTGAATATCGAAGGTAATTTATAGAAGGCTCGTAAAATTAGGCCCTCTTTATGACATTTATGCCCGCGTGCTCCCCTTTCGCTATTATCCCATTACCTCGCCGCTAGCAGATCGAATCCTGGATGTTGCGAAACGCTCATAACTCACTTCAGTGGCAAATTGCGGCGCGGCATTATTGTAAATCAATTTCCCATTACACATTGCTCACAATTTATTGTTGTCTCTCCATCCGTTTGCTACTAGGATTTTATCCAATTTTTTTATCTTCCTCCTACCAATTCCCCTTTAGAATAAAATATTTGCTAAATTAAATCAAAAATGTTAAATGTTGATAGAAAATAAAGCAGAAAAAATGATTTTAAAAGTAACAAAAAAAAACAGCTGAAATCTCGAGAAGTTTAAGGTGGAAAGAAAAGGGCACTTGCATCCCCCCAATTAAGTTTCAATATTTCGCTCGAGCAAGCAATTCAATTTGCAGTGGCAACCTGTCGAGGTCCGCCCTTTGAATAATTTATCACACAAATACATTCGGATCGAACAGTATGGCGATACGATAGCTAAGATTGTAATGCACCACCAACATCGCGAACTACCCATGAATAAAGACTATAAATAACTTTTAAGCGTAGATTGAGAAATTGCATTCGCATTGCGGTTAGACATAAATACAATATACAATGGAAACAATGCATATTCGATTGGAACAATTTCTTTACTCTAATAATAAATTAACTTCTTTTAAAAACCTTCATAAAGAGAAAAAATTCATAAGTTCACTAAATTCTAACTCTAATTATTTATTTGATTGGAAGAAAGTGCTAAAACCCAATACCTAATTGAATCGATGCTGCCATAACACCTCCTCGTAACAATCATCCTATAATTGTCTCCGACACTCAGGAACAACTGTTTGCGGTCACCCTAGCCGATGTGTGGCTCCAAATTGCCCCTTTGTTCAGACTTCCATTGCAGAAAACCGACCGAGCTCCGTCCACTTTATGAGCAGCTATAACGATAGCAAACGAATGAAGTTAGAGTTAGTTTGAATGCCTTTCATGACCCATGTGTGTTGCAGGAGTCTACGAATTCGTCCCAATGGAGTCCGGGGATGGGCAACGGCTGCAGATAAACGCGCAGAATTGCATTCACTGCAAGACGTGCGACATCAAAGATCCTAGCCAGAACATCAACTGGGTGGTTCCTGAAGGTGGCGGTGGTCCAGCTTACAATGGGATGTAGTAGCTTTCATAAAATGAGGGGATTCCTTTTCTTCTTTCTGAAAAGAGGGAAGTTTCCACATGGAATACTGATTTTAGAATAGAAAGATTTCTTGATTTATGGAGATTATATCGTCTGTCGAATTGTAAATAAGAAAGTTTTTTTTTACTACATTTAATAAAAATTGCTAAATCTTTTAATAAAACTCAAACTAATTAAAGGGATGAAGGATAGATATGTAGTAAGAATTAATAGTTTAATGTACTCGTACTTGATTAGAAGAGATGCTAAGATGTTGGTAGAGGAAAGACATTAAGGAATTAAGTTCTGTGTTGTAAGACGAATTCTAAATGAATCCTGTCTAGATCCGTGAAAATTCTAACAAGGCAGGAAGTTTTAAGTTTTATATATCCACACATTATGTAGATACTTCCGTTCTGCATCTGTATTTGCTTATTTTCTTCTATTTCTCGCTTGCTTGTTTGCAATTGCAAGTAGAAATGCGATGCAATCGAGTAAACTCAACTGCAGACAGCCAATGCATTCTGCACGTAGATAGATGAGACGAATGAGTAAGTAATTCTGAACTTGAAGTGGAAACTGGAAACTCTCATGATGTTACAGCTCTCTCGCCGACAGGACACAGAATATTCACAGAACTACAACTAGATACAAGGATACAAGAGAATATTGAGTTTGAACGCAACTAACTTTAACACTGAGTGTTTCCATTAACAAATTGATTGCTAATGGAAGTACGTATGTGTACCTAAGTAAGAGTTTTGGGTAAGTTACAATAAGTAATTATTGAATTGCTAAAATTACAATTTCAGATATGTACTCTGAATTTGCAGTTGATGTTGATTAATTAACTTAATTTCTATTGCTTTCTATTTCTATTCTATGATGTGTTTTATTATTTTTTATGCTTTTAGAAATAAGCAAAAGCAAACAACCACCGACGCTTTTAACTTAATACTCTGCTTGGGGGGTGGCGATATAGTTCAGAGTTTAGCATGGAGAACGAGGAGTTGAGAGCATTTGCGACGGGCGTTAATTAATTTCGTGATTTGACTTGTTTATTGAATTAGCGCGTCTGGAACTCCAATAAGAAAATGCATACTGGAGGAAAATTGTATTGCGAAATCAAGTGTGAGATAAATTGTGGGATTGCTATTTATGGAAATCCACTAAAGTGAATATTTTTTCAAAATAATAGGAAGGATGACATTTTTAGTATTGCAATGAAATATATAATAGGAAATATGAAAAAATAGAAGCAAGCAAGTTGTCAAAAACGTATCCAACCCTCGTTGATAAAAGCAGTGAACGGGTCCATTGAGGCGAGTTGCAGGAATTGTCGACGAGCAGCACGTGCGCCCAACCAAGCATGAGTCCCACCTGAAACTCCAGCATTTTCCAGCACACTGCCTGCGTCTTCCTTCTTCTCACTCTGTCGTTCTTGCAAACAAGTCGAGCCCTAGGCGACAGCTGGCATGAAGTTCCCGTTCCATCTAGAATTTCATCCCAGCAACCACCAAGAGAACTCTGAGTTATTCGCTATTATACCTTATATTTATATTCGTGCTGCTGGAAAAATTCACTACTTTTACTAAGTATACAATCTTTCGAGAAAAACCATAGGATACGATGAAAGGATTTTCATTTTATAGTTTCCTTCAACGTCAGAGATTTTTTTTCATTTAATTATTCTTTAATTTATTAAAGGAATTATTCTGTAATTTATTAAAGCAAAGATACGTTTTTTAAAGGAAAACTTGAGATATTTTACTAGATTCTAGATACCTATAAGAAGTTTTATTAAGATTAGGAAGAAGTTTATATTTTATAGTGACTTTCCTTGTGCAGTAAAATTTAATGTTTCGAGTGTATTATGTTAACTGTAATAACATATCATAAAATGCAGATATAAAAGGAAGGAAATATGTTGTCGACGTTATAGTTCTATCGTTTAAACGAAGCGAAACAGTTTTCCCACGGGTATAAGCTGGAGAACGCGTTGGAAAATTGGGAAAATTCCTTTTAAAATCTTTCGTATCGTCTGGAAAGCGTTTGCACTTAAATAAGAAATAAGAATATGTAAAAGTGTAGGTCTGCCGGAGCTCACTTGGGTTCCGAATGCGAACATTTCCCGAATTGCACGTCAGTGATGCCATGATATAAAAGGACGACAAATAACTGACGAATACGTAAAATAGTTCCCTTCCGGCGGATCTTTCCTACATTTTCAATTCGTAAATTTGACAAAAGTCTTTTCGCATTTTACCAAAATCGCCGTTTATTATTTTTTTTTAATATCTGGAAATTTATTCTACCAGAGTTAATTCCACATTTTTATAAAAACCAGAAATTCGAATGCTTCAAGGGTTGTTGGTATGTCCAACAATTTTTAGCAGGATAACACAAACCACTAGTTCGTTCCCGGGTCAAGAGAGACGCTACTGGGATAACATTGGTTTCACTCACCGTGCGAAACTCAAGTGTTGTCATCGTCGACATTCAAAAATAAACGAATTCGCATTGTGAAGTTTGGATCGTCGCTGATTTACTTTTGGCTCTTCACATTGAACAAAGCCATTGAGTGGTGCGGAACCTAGGGATTCTCCAAAGCAAATAGCAAACATTTTATTGGTTGCTTTTGTTGCTGTATGCTCTATTATCCTAGTAAAGTCGATACTCTATGATGACTAAGATGTAGCGAAAGGCAACAGGAAAACTTACAAGGAAGCTAAAGCTGAGTGAAAATGGCAGGCACATAGAGTGTACAATTTTCCGCTAGGTTTCTTTTCTGAGTGAAGTATAAGTATAAATAAAATGTTGAAGATATGAGGATGGTGTCAACTTCAGTCTGGCTTCTTTAGAAGCTAACTATAAAAATGTTTTTGTCTTATTTAACTTTTAAGTACGCCTCTGTTTAAAGTAGATTTGTGCGTCAAGAATGCGAATGGAATGAAACCATCACGAATGTGAGATGGTTTTAGTTAAATTTCTCGTTATCCTTTCGCAGACGAGTAAAGCGTTGGAATGCTAGGATATCTGTTGGTGTAGGCGGTCGAGGGTCGTCTTTTGGGAATTTAGCTTTGACGAATGCGCGCTAAATCATGAAAGCCAGCACACAAATGTGGTGGAACACATACGTGCGTTTGAATTGCGTTTTCTCTTTTAAACTCGCGTAAATTAATTCCCACCGCTCAAAAATAACCACATGGGTGAAAAACCTCTCACGTTGAGAGTTAAATGCAAAAAGTCCTTTTATTTGACTCTAAATCTACTAAAGGATTTTATAGTACAAATAAATAAATAAATATTAATTTATTTTATGTGGAATTGCGTGTAGAAATATTTAAATAAGGCAAGGAATATTGATAATAACAAAGCAAAGAATGTAAACATAGTTTTGATCATTTGTTTACATGATTAGTGAGTACATTGCTTTTCGGTCTGTCAGCTGGCGACCTCTTCAATATTTGCAATACTTGGAACAAAATCTTCGCCAACTTTAAAGGTAAAACATAGTGTTAATTATTAAAACATAATTTACTGGAAGTGTTACTAAATTTGTTTGTTTACATTTCATAAATATTAATTCATATTCCAAGCATACAAAAACAAATTTAATAACAAATCAAATAATTTCCCAAACTTAATTAGTCGAAAGTAATAAAATACTTGTGACTGATTTAATACCCCATAGCAACTTGGAACATTTTCTTAATTCTAGCAGGATGTTAAACGATGGACGTGCTGAGAACTCGCAATGAGACCACTCAGGACTCCTCCGGAGAGCCCTGCCAACTAAATGTATGAATATTAATGAAGTGTTTAATGCATTCGCGGGGGAACAAACGCTTAACGCAGCTTACATCCAAACAATCCTCGACAATATCATCCCCAATCTGAAAATCCTCTGTAAATCCTGCTACCTTATTTTTAGATTATTATCACCACAAGATTCCCCACTTCTTTTCCAAAGTGAGTAATTAAAATACAGTTAAAATACAAAACAATCAATATCCAATAAACTAATGCCACGAGAGATAGTTAACCTTTACATGAGAGGGCAAATGATGTTTTCCCCAATCTCCCAACAGTAATAAATCACATCACCTGGTTAGAACAAACGCAAGATCTACATAACGCGTGTCCCTAGTCCAGGTGGATTAAAGTCCGTTCCTAAATTTCCCTATTAGTTTTGGAAATTACGACGAGCCCGGACGCAGCACACGCGCAAGTCCCCGGATTAATCCGTTAATTCCCTTCGTGCGCGTCTAAACGGACGCAGCGCACGCATCTATTCTATGGGGGCGGCAGCGACGTGGGCAACATGTAATCACGCCCGATTTGCTCTTTTTAATTGAGTGTCCGGACATGCATAGCGATGTTCGCTCTTTGTACAACTTGCCATAGCGTTACTGCCATTATCGTCATATTCGTTACGGCCACTGATGCTGGGGCAGCAATGGACCGAAAATGAATGGAAGGTTACCCGGCACATCAAAAAGCGATGAGATGGTTTTGCATGCGTAATTACGCGGTTGTTGAGTAAATTGCTGATTTTTTTTCTGTTGGGTTCCATAGCCAATACAAATTCCTCGCTTTTTATTTGATATTTTATTTATGAAAATTTGAATATGATATAGTGAATCATGTAGGGCGTAATTTTGTATCAAAGTTTATAGGCATGTGTATATAGAAAATGTTGGCAAATAGATCTGAAACCTCAGAATAAATGCGTCGGCATGAATATTCAACGAGCGGGCGATTGGATTAAATTATGCGACGGCGTGATGAGAGGAGAGCGAAGTCGACGAACGAATTGCACGGGCAAACGAGCAGGATGAACAGGACGAACGTTTAATGCGTTTCCAGCCGAAAATGCAATTAAAACCGAAATCAATTTCGAAATGTTTCCGGCGAGTTGGAGCGTTAGCAACAGCAACTCTGGACTTCCCCCTCATACCAATAAACACTGACTGCTGTTGTCTGGACATGTTGCCAATCTGACAAATTCTGTTGATGATGTTCATGATGATAGTGGTGATGATCATGGCATGGAAATATGTCATGTTTTAGTTTCTGAAGAGGAATATTTTCTAAATGAAAGAGTCAAGAGAAAAACAGGCAATTGAATGTGTAAAACAAGATGCAGGATGTAGAACGAAGATGTAGAAGGTCAAAATGTGTAGACGTCGTTTCTCTTGAAGATCCAATAAAAAACCAAGAGAGGCGTCGATTACCTTAACGTTGGAAAAACTAACTTCATCCTAGATACAAGATATAGATCTTCTTGAAGATTAACTGTCAGACGAAAGTTTCAATAAACTTCACTCGTGAGAAATTTATTTCTTTTTTTTACAGCATTTTACCAAGGTTAAACAAAGGTCAAAAGTTTAAATACAAAAACTAGTTATATTGTAGAGAGTTATATGTTTGTTAATTCATATTTAGTGATAATCATGATAACATTATTTTAAATTCATGACATCCAGGCACTCTCATCAAAATCGGACGACATTCATAATTCAATGTTATAATTAATTGCCGATATAATTCGGTTATGTAATACACGAATTACAAACTAGCAATTGTATCGATTTAGCTGACAACTAGAGCTAATATCAACCGGGGTGTACATGTACACGCATTTCCCGCTAAATTGGTATTTCAATGTTTCTGCTGTCACTATGCATCGCTTTGACGTCAAATGCAGCCCGGCGGCGATTGCAAGGGCGACAGGCGACAGCGCGAGAGGCGAGAGATGAGTTAAATATCCATAAAGGATATTTGCGAATTCTACAAATTTAGAATTTAGTTTATATTCATATCTGGTAAATTATTACATAATTAATTTTATGACACTCTTCCTTACAATTTTTGAAAAGGTTTCTTTCCCTTTTGAAGAAACACTTAAACGAATGCATTTTTCCAGTGAGCAAACAAAAAAGGGCGACAATGTCGACCCTGTTGCAAACATATGTAGGTCGTTTGACATTTACTTTGAGTAATCAAATATTCCTTCACGTCTATAGGAAAGGCGTCGAAAGCGCCGGCGGTAGCAACAGAGCCTTTTATCGCTGGCGCACCCGCTTTACGTCCTGTTTACGCAACGCCTTTGTCAGGACCTAGTGCACTTTGCTAGCGAAGCCTCAAACATAACGTCATGCAAAATTCAATAGGGATTTTCATTTCTCGCTTCTTCTCTCAGCGTCTGTTTCCATCCACAACTTCTTCATATCTAATATCTGCATGTGCATGTTTCCTCAATCCAGGATCAGGATTCGCTTTGAAATCATTTTCAATAAGGAAATTCCTTGTAGTTTTATCAATTTCCAATCTTAAGGATATTAACATCAAAGAAAAGGATTTACAACTCAATACATATTTTTCAAATTTGAAAATTTCATGAAATACGAACTTCCGCCATTTTGTTATCATTAAAGTGCAAGGAACAAGAATCTGTGAGCTCAGTTAAAAACCCCATTAAACTTTGTTTTCGCCAAGTTTATCACGATTAGAATCATGAAAGCGTTTCGATTAATCAAATTTTATTCGTTTTCTGCGAATGCAAGCACTTGGAAAGTTTGCCGATGGTAAAAATCCTCCGTGGAAATTTAAGGACTAAATATGTATGTATGCTGCTAGCAGTTGAACTTTGTGTTTACACGAAAAATGAGGAAATTGCTTGCGCTTGCATCGCTCCGGTGAAGACGATAAGGTCGAGTTGCTGTTTGCTCCATGGAGAAAATAAACTATTCGACTGGTGGCGGGTGTGCGGCGAACAGATTATTCCGGCCCGCGGGAGAAACCGGAAACTTGCGGGTTGCACCAAATAAAAGAAAAAAAAAGTATGCCAAGTCAAGATTTCCAACTTGGCGCGTGGCGAATGCAGAATTGCAAAATGCTCTTTGAATGGGTAATACCCAGATAAATTTTCTTGATTTATTTATGAAATATTAATTTCCTCCAAGGATCCAATCTTTTTATTTTTATTTATTTAATAATTCAATGATAAAGTTATAAAATTAGACCAAAAATAGGTAAAAGTTAATTATAATTTCTTATCATTTTGTGTGTTATCAAATTTAGGTACTTCCTGTGTCTCTAACGTCCATTAAACAAGACGATACGCTTTAATTCGTTTGGGTGTTGGAGTAGGACACTCGTGGGGCGCATTGAACAGTGTTTTATCGGTTTGTGCCAGCTGTGGGGATGAGTTTTATTGCGAGATGGGAGGCGCACGGTCATCATCATTGCCACTGCTGATAAGGACTAAACCAGGACGTTAACCCAACGCCAGGATTGGCTATTTATACAAGAGTGGTGAGATGAGAAATGAATTTCGATACAACTATTGAATTTAATCAAAATTCTTATTACAGGCAGTTTCAGTTGTACATTCTGTCTAAGGAGATAAGACAAATAACAAAGAAAACAAATGATTTGTAGTTTGTAATAAGTAATTTTAAAAATAGTATAAAATGTGAAAATAAATAAATAAATTACAAATAAAATTTTCAATAATATAATATTAATGTAAATATTGTGGCTTTTTTAAATTTTCATTAATAATCAATAATAAATAATTATTATGAATAATTAATAACAACCCAGTAATTATTTCAGGTGTAAATATGATAATTAAATTTTACATGTGATTTTATACATGAAATTCAAAAATATCAAAATTAGAACTGTAATTATAATTAATTACTACACTGAATTAATGAGTGTTAATTGAATCGAAAATAAATTTGCATTTATGCATTTCATTGAGCCAGAGACAATAACAAGAATTTATAATATAAAACATTGAAAAGCAATAGCAACAATACCGATATTTACAAATTAAATTTAATTATTATTATGTGCATTTACCTGATGTAGATGTTTTAGAAACAGCAGTTTGTTTAATAGGTGAATTTGTTCAACTCCATTCATTTGTTTCATATTCCATTTCCATTCTGAATGTAAAACAATGCAATTTTACATTGAAAATAAAATATGTAGTATTTTCGAATAAAGAAATTCAATTTTATTTTTTCTATTTTTCTTAGTAAATTTTCATTCAATTTATTTGTCCATTTCTTCAGATTGAAGTTTTTCTTTATTTTCGTCCCATTTCCTACATTCTTGTCGTTGGCGAGATTATTGTTTTCCTAACTGGAAAGGAACATAGTACTAGGAAGAAAATAATGTGGGAAAACACAAATAGCTAGAGTGTACACTCTAAACATTCTATCATAGGAATAATAAAGGAAAACAGGACATTATACCAAAAAAAAATAAAGGAAGGAATAAAAAAAAACGTAAGGAATAGCAGATTCTGAAAGATTGTGAACAGGAACAAGGAAGAGGGAAAAGGGAGGAAAATGATGATGGACGAAGGAGATGAGGATGGAGTAGACACAGGAAAACTTAAAGGAAGACGATCATTACTAGAACACAATTTCCCTCTTTTGTTCTAACTTGTCTGTGTCCTTACTGATTATGTCGTTTTTCTTCTTTTTTTTGGTTTTATGTCTTACACCTTTTAGTCTAAAGAAAGGAATTTTTGTCATCATAAATAATCTGAAATATATTTTTACTTAAAGTAACTTATTAAATTTCACAAATAAAATTTCACACTTGAATACAAATAAGAAATTTCCTATAAATTTCATAAACTCTTTTTGCTCCATTTTTTCTTTTATTTTATGACACTGAACAAAAACCAAATGATAGAGAGTAAAGGGAAGTAAGCGATGATCATAAGTTTTATTGGTGGTCACCCCTTGTGCAATATAATGCAATAAACGCACACCCTTCGCTCATAAATCGCAATTACAGGCCGATTGCTAGCGAAATTAACCGGCGATTTTCCAACAATGTGTTTGTAGTGCCCATGATCCTGGACAGCCTGACTCTTTACTGCAATGCAGACAGAAAGTCCTTAGTATTGGAACAACATTCTCTACCCCTAGTAAACACAGCATGACTAACAATAACAAATTGTAACAGTTAGGAATTCGAATTTGTATTCGTATTCAAATTCTAATTTGGATTCGTGAATGCTAAGTAATTTACGCTTTGTAGTATATTTAAGTCACGTTAAAGTAAAAGGCTCATGGTTATATGTACATTGTTGTGGAACTGATGTTATTTTCCGAGACTTGTGTAAAGATGTAATTAGATGATTCACGTGCCTTCATTACAATAAATATGTGAATGGCTTAAGTATACTTCAGTTTATTAATGTATTTGTAAGTTAAGTTATAATTGTAACAGGATATATTGGTGTATTTATCGTTTTGTTGTTATGATTTACGTTTATTTTTAAATAAACTTTTTATTTAAATTGTTTAGTTCTTGTTTTTATTAGAAAGTAGGAAAAATCCTTAAAATATTTATTTGTTTGTTGATTTTAAAAGTTATAATTCCATGGAAAATTCTTAAATCTTTTTGCGCATAAGTTATTAAGTTTTTTTTTTAAAGCAGAGTCCAGTGGAAATTAGCGCAGTGTCAACAATCAATGTCCTGTCAACACTGCGCATTTCTTGAATGTCAATATGGAAGATGAATGTGCCAAATGGAAGTAAGTGTTAATTTGTATTCATTACCATTACTCAGTGAAACTACTTAAGCCACACGACATTTTCAAACT
>JASKGN010033618.1:0-12863 GCA_030556245.1 Falagria sp. GC000072 | reverse complement strand
AGTTCTCACACAATTATGCGATCAATATGCTCGTCGAATTCACATTTCTACGTTGTTCGAATTATACGTGTGCATTCGCTCACTATTCATTCGCATTGAAATAATTGCCGGTACAGTGACCCATTCGTGCAATATTTTTCCTGACGCATTTACCCATTCGCGGAAAATGCCGCCGCTAATGTCTAATCATGCGGCTGGCAGCATCGAATTAAGTTGATTGCGCGCGCGCAGCACTCTCCGTAATAACGGTTAATGTTACATTCGTGGCGAGTGTATTAATAATAATATAAAGACTTGATGCTTGATGGTAATGCTCTTTCTTTCTTTCTTTCATTGTATACCTGTACGGTATACATATCTTACATATACCAGAAGAAGGATACATATGAGACCTAGCTAAGAGTTTATAACCGTTTATACCACGAAGAAAAAGAAATAAAAAATAAAGGAACGAAACGAAGCAGATACAAAATATGAGGAATTTCGCGAGAGTTCGCTTTTCTTTTCCTGGTCGTTCCCTGCTTTTCAACAGACATGAACTCCGCAGTTATGTTCATTGTTGTTATTGTTAGTTTATAGCTTTAGCTTTGGAGTTTATGGCTATAAAACTTTGTTGCTCTCGTGGATCTTCATTTCTCTTTAAATTTTAACGTCGATTTAATTGGTATGTACCTTTATCTGTCTGTCGCTGGTTTTCATCCTTAATTTTTAAAAATTTTGAATTTCAAATTTTTTATAGACGAGTTTAACTTTAACTTTAGTTTTAGTGATAGTCGTAATAAAATCTCAATTAAAGTAAAAATTAAAGCAAGTACAAAAACGTGCACATAATCACGATAGGTGTACAACTCTTATCTTGCACTTTGGTAGTATCTGCGGAACTTTACGTTCGTACGAGTCGCACCCCAGAGTCCTGGAATTCTGACACGCGACCGCAACCCTTGCGCGAGCATTAAACGCGATAGCATTTTGTTTTACGCTTGTTGTTTGTCCGAAGCAGCGAGCCATTATGTCACGATGTGTGTCATATGTGGAATCTATTATTCTAGATCTGGAGTATGTACTACATTACCTAACGCCAGATGTGCGCATTCACTCACTTACACATACTCTATTTATTTCCGCAGCTTTTTGTTCAACCCTCCTTTTTATTTATCACTTCAGAGAGAAAAGGAAAGAAAATTTAAATTACTTTAACACCTGGTTCATAGATTGGTTTAAAATTAATTTGTATTATGTAAGGGTGGGTTTTATAGGGATGATATAATATTAAGATTAATTTAATTAAATTTTATTGACGTGACATGGAAATTAAGATAATTGAAATTTTATTTTAGTTTAGAGGATGATAGAAATTTTATTTTAGAGGTAATTTTAAATTTGATGTTTGGACACTCCTGTTTTTTAAAACTATTTATTTATGGTGCTTAATCGTGTTTAGCTTTTATATTTTATGTTGTCAACTATTTCTGAAAATTAAGTTTTAGGTTGGTGTGAAAACAAGGGTTGGTTTCACGATAAATGCAATATTGTTATAACTTTTCTTCGAACATAATTAAAAATTTAACGCGCTGACCACATCGACCATATGTGGCCCTCTTTTGCCATTGTTTCCTTGTTTTAACTAAAGTGGAAATTTTCCTCTATTCTCCTCTATTCAGTTTATTAAATTCTAATAACATTATAGTTTTTACATTTACATTTTGTAAATTATAGCTTAGGTTTTTGTCGGATTGAATTTTAATTTTTTAAATTTTTTATTGAATTGTACTGTTTTGGTTCGGATGTAATATAATTATTCCGTTTCGGTTGAATTTTTAATTAGTCATAATAGCGCGACAAATAAATAGGAATTAAGAACAATTTATATCCCTGTCCAGCACTATCATTAGCAACATGCGATGCATTCATTTCTTTGTTGCTTTCGTTTTGTGTCTGCTGTCCAGTTTTCAAACTCGAACCACTTATAACTTTTTCTTCACTACCTTTCTTGGATTCTTGCTTGTATTCGTGTTTTTCTTGTTTGGAAATCCTTTCTTACTCTCTTCAAATATTCAGTAGCAAAAATGAGGCTTTAAAATCTAATTATGAAAATTAATAAGCTGGATTTACAATTTGCTGTGTGTAAATCTGAACAATAACAAAATAATTAGGAATAATTAGTGCTAAAATAATAATTTTGGGTTTCAATAAAAAATCTTAAACAATGAAAGCCACAATTTTATTAATTACAGAGAGAAGAGCAGAAGTAGTGAATGAAACCTAGTCGAACTAATTTTATAGCTTAATCCGAAGAACTTCAGTAATTTGAATTTAAATTCGGAAATTAGAATGTTATTATCAAAGGTAAAATTTTAAAAGTTTTGGAAAACAATACTTAGTCATTCGCGTTCCTTATTTAAATTTTTATATGTCTGGATGTTTGTTTAATTACTAGGATTTTAAACAAGAAATAAATATTCACATGTTCTTTACTTTTATACTTAAGAATTCTCTTGGTTACTTAGTTAGTTTTCGTATAGTTAGCTTATTGTTTCAAGTTAATTGAATATTTAAATTCGTAGTCTTCATTAACGCGTTTTATAAAGTGAAACAAACGCATTGCCTGAGGGCGTCAGTGCGAGACGTTCGAAGGCGTGTATAACATTATTATCTGGAATAAATAATAATATTACTTAAGTAACTTTTAAACTTTACTTAAATATTTTTTAAATTTTTCAATTTAACGGATTTGTAGAAAATTTAATTGTTTGTTAAAATGGCGGTTCATTTTCTTTCAATTGTTGGTTGTTGAATGTTAGCGAATTAACTCGACATTTAAGCATTTAATTAAGTTAATTATTCAATTGCAGTGCGGCTCTAATTGAATATTTTTAATAAGATATCCGACGAGCACTATGCGAAATGTGCTGCGAAATAATGTGCCTACGCATTTGTAGCTTTGATTACTATAATTATAATTTCACTTCTTATATCTTATTATTATTTTATATAGCAAAAGTTATTAAAAATTATAGATATATGAATAATATTCGAATTATTCTTAATATATATCGAGCCATTCGCTGATTATGTTGCATTTGCATTAATAATAAGTTTTTGTTGTGATCAATATGTGCACTTGCAATTCGATTCGATATGATTTGCATTTGGAACTGTTTCATTTAGAGGTGCATATGCACACACACAACTTTGTATAAATATTAATATTAATAGGTTTTACAATAATTATGCAAGACAAGCGCGACTATGCAGTAGCAATTAGTCGACTAATAGCGTAATTAATAAACGCGGAGAGTGTGTGGTTCGAAAACCAACCATTCGATATGTTAACCAACCAAGCATGTCTTGCTTTTAATTACTAGTAGTAGTTGGTTAGTTGGTTCTCAAATGAATGAGCAAATTACGAAATTAAAACGGCCATTTTTTTTCTCTAGTCCAATTTCTTGTTTAATTTAATTTAGAATTTATTTACAGTGTGTTTCTCAATGTGGGAGAATTTTACCACATAAGGGGCGATTTTTATTTGGATGTCTAAGGTTGTGTTCAGACTTACTAGTAGTCGACTAGTCTCTTGAGAGGCTAACGACGTTATGATGACCTGATGACGTTTCTAATGCAAGTAATCTACAGTAAATTTAAAAAAGTTGAGAATCACTGCTTTAAAAGTTAAAATTTCTTTTTTTTTTCTTTTTCATCTGTTCCTACCTTATGAGATTCTATCTGATGTCCTAATTAAAATCATTAAATAAACGTTTCTCTTTTGATGAAAAGAACTTTCGCACATGTGCAAATGACTTAAGTACACATCATTTTTGCATTGACATTTTTAACGATTTTAATAATGAGAAAGAATGGCAAGAGAATGAAATGTGTAATAATAATAATAATGTGTATGAAATATAAAAGTAATGCATGTGGCACCGACCGAAATTATCCTTCTTAATGATGCGCCATTGTGAATTGAACACAATTCTTTCTTTTGTTCAAATGAGGATAAGTACAATGCCATACCGGACGTTTCATTGCGCTGACAGCACAAATGCTGACATGAGCTCATCGAGTCATGATAATAAAACGATATGCATATTACATATCACTTTAGTATTATTTAACTACTAGTTATATACCCCGTATTTTTATTTGAAATTTTAAATATTTTCAAATCTCGAAGCTAATTTGAATCATAAGAAAATTGATGACTTTTTAATATTTCCAATATTAGTTATTATAGGTTTCTTATTGAGTCGAAGCATTCATACCTAATTTAAAAATAATTAATATGAGAATGAACAACTAACATGATGATTTTTTCTTGGAAAACTTTCCAATTTCCGAAGATATTGCTAGTCATTCTATTGTCGATAACACGATAAATCCCATCATCATTAGTCACTATCTTGATATTATTACTAACTTCAAACAACATATGCTGCTCAAAAGCTCGGAGGGAATTGACTAAAAACATCGATTATTTTCATTATCTCAATCAAGTTGAGCATTCAAATGAATTGTTAATTAGGCATCTGATTCACATAAATTATCTCATCTAACCGTTGACTTCACTCAATTTAGTTCTTATTAATTTTCATAATTTTTCGTAGATAAAAATATTTGTATAGTTTACACGAATTTTTTTTTTATTCTCTCGATATTTACGATTTCTGCGTCGGGAAGTTTGAGTTTCAAGCACTAGTACTGGGAAGTTTCAGTTTCACGGGCTAGTACTGGGAAGTTTGTGCACCGGTCCTGGGAAATGACATTTCCCAAACTTATGTCAGAATATACTATTTCATGGTAGGGACTGTAAATATTGACGAAATTTGGTAAAAAAAAATTTTTATTTGTTTTGAATTCATTTGGTAATGACAGATGGGAATAATGAGAATTATTAAACGTTTACATAGCATAAATTAAAAATTAAGAGGCTTTGTTTTCCTTGGTTAATGTTTACTCAGAATTATAATTATAAGCAAAGCAAATTGAATATGCACAACGTACACAAAACTTGCCTGCTTGCTATGGAATCCACGCAAATCATCACTAACTTACATACATTATGAATTTGTGATGATATGTGTGAAAATATTGTTCATATTTTTAGCACATTTGATATTACCTAGTAGTACAAACCAGTCATTCATTTCAAATTTGCGTCATAAGATGAAAATAATTATGTACTAATACTTGAAAATTGAAAAATTTAAAATTAGAAATTTAAATTTTCATGTAGAAAAAATTACTAGTAAATATGTACTTCTTACATATAAAATCTTCTAACTCAGCAGAAATATTTTTCTTCTACTTTAGAATCAAATTCTCGCGTATTCACTTATTCAGAAAATAATTATTATCAGCAATATTTGCGCTTCCTGAGCAATAATACACTATGTGTATCCTAGCAGCATCACAGTACAATTTGATTCCATCACATTTTCTTATTTCCTTCCAGGCACGTTCCATCAAATTCACTTCATATATAAAATAATTTTTTCTTCTTTCCATTTATATCTTCGCTTCTTTTAAATTTTATTGAAATTCAAATTTTATACCCATGTGTATAATACATTATTATTCACCATGATAATGTAGGCCACCAGTCATGCAAAGATAATTTCTCATTTGGCACCTCTCGACACAGAAACGTAATAAATTGATTCGGGGAAGGTATTTATGTCATCGTGATTGTCCACACCACATTATTTTCAGTGTCTCTCTCAATCCTCCACCAAAAAAAAAATTACAAAGTGCAAAAAGTTAATAGCAAAATTTGAGGTCAGGTTAATGTATAATAATATTATAAAGTTAAACTTAGGTGAAAATACAAAATGAACTGATAACATTACGTCAATTTTCTGCAAACAAAGTGCCAACGAGGCGAATTCTAATTTGGTAGAACGTACAACGCCGATAATCGTAATTACACTTACGTCATTGATTGGACACGAGTTGGAATAATGTGCATTGTGCATCATCATTGTCGCGATGTCGAGCTTTTGCTTTAGGTTCAGTTTCCTGCTCCCATTGCAAAACTAGCATAATACATTATCGCAAGTATCAGATTGCTGTGCTCCAATCTATGTATTCATGAAATATCTCCAACTTGTCAAATTATAATTGGCGTCAAACTTATGCCATTCCCAACTCAGAAGTTTCATTCTAGCTAGGTACAAATTTATTCCATAAATATGAAACTCCCAACTTTGACAATCAAAAGATAAAAATCTCAAATGAGTAGCTGTCAAGTAATAGTTTATATTGAGAATCCTAGAGGTCACTAGGAAAATAAATAATTGCTGCGGGTCAAGTGCAAAATTGTAAAATTCCAAAACTCGTCGGAATGTGTTGTACGTTGGTGTATGTACGCATCGCGCAATTCTCGTTAAATTCCTATTAGTTGGGCATGCTGCTTCATTGTTTACTTCTTTATTACTTTTTCTGCGTGTGGAAATTGGGTTTTCTTCACAATCACTACAACAGCTGCCAACAACAAATGAAAACCAACATTTTACATTTCGCAATATCTATTTTCTACCTGCGCACCATTTAAATTTGCAATCCATACGCGAGGTGGAATGTTTTGTTATAATTTCATTTTAATTTAATCCAACTAGCAAACTTTGTGTTTCACGTTGGTTTGCTTTTATTATTATTTACTGACGGTACATTTTATTCTATTTCTTATTTTTTTGTTTCTCCATACTAAACAGGTAAACTCGAAATTTTAATTTGCAAGGCTTCCTCGATTACAAGCCCTACTTATGTTGATTATGTTACACAGCTATAACATGATTACTCCTTTGACATGACTCGCTTCGTTTCTGCCATGGAAAACTAAAATGAAGTAAAATTCGAACATGTATTAAGTTTCCTTTCTGATTAGAGTTACATATAAATTCATTTTCATTCAATTATTTTAAACTAGATGACGAATTCTTTCATTTTGTTCCTTCAGCACTTTAGTGACAGTGCCAACACCCACAATTTTAGATTTTTAGTTTTTCAGCACTTAGGTGATGGTACCAACTCCGCAATTCTGAATTTTTAGTTTTTAATATTTTCATGTTGGTGCCAACCCCGCAAATCTAAAAATTTGCGCCATCACCAAAATTTTAAAAACTAAATATTTTGAATTGCGGAGTTGGCACCATCACCAAAATGTTAAAAACTAAAAATATAGATTTGCGGAGTTGTCACCATCACCAAAATGTTAAAAACTAAAAATTTAGAATTGCGGAGTTGGCACCATCACCAAAATTTTGTGACAACTCCGCAATTCTATATTTTTAGTTTTTAACATTTTGGTGATGGTGACAACTCCGCAAATCTGTCCTTTAAGTTTTTAACATTTTGGTGATGGTGCCAACTCCGCAATTCAAAATATTTAGTTTTTAAAATTTTGGTGATGGTGACAACTCCGCAAATCCATATTTTTAGTTTTTAACATTTTGGTGATGATGCCAACCCCGCAATTCTAAATTTTTAGATTTTGAACACTTTTGGATGCTGCCAGCACCCGCAATTCTAAATTTTTAGTTTTTACCATTTTGGTGATGGTAACAACTCCGCAATTCTAAATTTTTAGATTTTGAACACTTTGGGATGCTGCCAGCACCCGCAATTCTAAAGTTTTAGTTTTCAACGTTTTGGTGATGGTGCCAGCCCCGTAATTCTAAATTTTAAGTTTTTCAACAGTTTGTTTACCAATTTAAAATTACATTTTATTTTTTATTCTCTATAGGGCGTTTTTTAGTTTTAGCGCAGTGGTTGAGGAGGGCCAAATACCCGCCAATTAAAATTTGTAGTTTTTCAAAACAACAAAGATTAGGAAAGGGTTGAGAATGCCAGTGGTAATTTTTTAGTTCATTTGTTAATATAATGCTAGAAAATGAATAATCAATAATATGGGAACCACCTAGCTGTGGTCATCGGCACACAACGAGCGCGTTGTGTTCGTCGAGCAACGCCGACCGCGGCTATTTATAACAGATAATTTTGTGAAATAAATCACGATTTGAAGAATTTATGTATGACGGATCATGTAATCGGTAATAGGTTTTAATCATTAAGTCGCTGCACGAATGCAGACACACTCTGCATCACCGCGCCGAACGAATTCGACGTGCGCACTTTTTACTTTGTACTTTCTAATCTCGCAGAAATTTATGCGCACATACGGGACAAGGCTATATCGTTTTCTAAATCACAACTTTTCTTTCTCCTCCTCTCTGTTTTAAATATTTTTTTTCATCTTCTTCGTTTACCTTTTTTTCAACTTCTTCGTTTTCCTTTTTTCATCGTGATGAGTGAGAAAGAAAAGAAGAAGAGTTCAATTCGTGTTCGGTGGTCTGACACGGTCCGGGTCGCGTTATTAGGCCTGTTGGAAGTTGTTGGACCTTGCTCGTGATGATACAAGATCCGAGTCGGTTCCACGCTTGTTTGGCAGTCGGACGTTTTGTTACTGCGCGTTCCTCGCGGTAATCGAAACGAGCGAAAAAGGAGTTTACATACTTACAACTTACAACTAACTTGCTTACGAGTTGATCTTCATCCTCTTTACTGGCGAAGTGGAGAGTTGGTTATTTCTTACTTTAGTTACTTTCCTACACCTTTTGGTTTGGTTGTCGTGGTGTCGGCGAAATCGTTTCAACTTGCTTCAGCTGAGCGTGGCGCCGAGGTGTTAGGTAATTGCAGGAGCGCAGGAGATGATCGATATGTTGTTATTAAAGGTGCACGCTGCTTGCTTGGCTTTTCTTACTGAAGACTTCCATGTACACTTGCGTGTTGTGGTTAAGGGCTCATATATTTATAACAAATAATAAAATTAGCTTAAGTCGTCTGTCTGTCATTTTAATTTGTTACTTGGTGTTTTCCTTCGACATTCTTTTCAGGTGTTTCTTACATTATTTACTATTAAACAATTTCTTAACCACTAATTTTTTATATTTTTATTTTGAGATTTTCAACGGGTGTAACAGCTGCTGCTATTTTTGCTAGACAGAAAGAGTAAAAACGAATTTCTTTCTTTCAGGGTGGTGTCGGTCAGATGATAATTCAGACAGGTGCGTCTTGTGTAAGACAAGAACCAAACCACTGCCTAATTACCTTCGCTTTCCATTCTACGATGGAGATAATGATGATGACGATAACTGCCCAATGCTATCATTCCGACACCTTTAGAGGATCTTTTAAGTGAAGCGTGTTTGTTGTCTTCATGTGCTAAATGTAAGTCAAACTCTTTTACATTATTATTCTGCATTTTTTCTTTTCGTGGATTTTTTTCTTCTTGTCAAGTTAATTTAAATCCCTCTGAGAATTGTCTGAATTTGATGAGTTTTCATAATTTGTAATTCACGTAATTTCTTCCCGTGGCGTTTTCCAATTCCAGAAATAATTTCGAAAAAGAAACAAAATTATAGCGGTTCTCCTGAAATTATTGCAAGGCTTTCTTTCGTGAATTAAATATTGTTAGTTGATCAATTTAATGTTCTTGTGCACGTTCTCGGTTTTATTATAAAATCATTAAGAAGTGCAATGTAATACTTAATAATGTAATAATGCACGAAGTGTGGAAAGTGTGCGTTCGTTCGTTGTTCATTCTGATGGTCTGAAGGATTGGATCCTTTCAACATCCAAGTACGTGCCGTTTGTGCACAATGTTTTTTCCCAGCTACAATTCGCCAAAATGCAGCTAGCAGCACCTTAAACGTTTTATATTATTACGGCTCTTATTCTTCTTCCTTCTTTTTCTGCGGGTTTCTTCTTTGTCTGTCTTTTTTATATTTGCACCTGGGATCAGATCTTTTCTCAATGCTGACGATGTGTTTCACAAAAACATGTGGGAATTGGAACAATTCGGTCAGAATTAAAGTGGAAATTTATCACTTTTCGAAATTTCCCGAAATTAAGAATCCCTTTGTAATTATGTAAGTACATCAAGAACAAATGTAAACTAAGTCAGGTGCAAGTTGTGCTTGGTATGCAAGACCGACGCGTAGGGATTTTCGCCTCGGAACAAAGTTTTCCATAAGGTAACTCAACTCAGAATTTGGCAGGAGCGGAAAAACGCTTCTAGCGAACGTACGAACGACGTCGAGAAGGGAAAGTTAATATTCCACGTATTTATATAGCCTCTCCCCGAGCGAGCGTCTAAATCTGATTCGGATTCGCGATTACATTTGCTCCGTGCCGCCTTTTTCATCTGCGTATTACTAAACCTAAAACGCTGCTTTTTACTTTCCTCCTGCTTTTCGCAATTTTTTTTTTCACAGATTTTATCTAATATTGCTTACATTATATTATCTCAAATGTTGATGATACAGTTACAGATGCTCCTGCTTTTTTCCTCTAAAATTTCAATAATTTTTTTTGCCTAGGCCCAAATCAAAATTTCATGGCAATTTTTATTCATTAATCTATACATCGGTTTAATTTTTATTCGAATTTTTTGCCGGAATAAATTCATATTTTGTTTGTTCGAGGCCAATTCGTTATGGAAAACAAATCGCAATAATATTTCTTTCTACTATAACGCTTTGCTAAACAATAACTGAGCGTTTAATCCTCTCGCCATTTTCGCCGTTGTCCATTTGGCCGTTTAATATTTATTTTTGTCCTTTTTCATATTGTTGTTATTGTTGTAACAAACAGCAGGAGCATCAATACCGTTTGCATGCGCTTAGTGCTTATTATTATTACCACGAGCCGAAAGTCATTGAGAGTATGTATGTGTAGTATGCATGTGTGTGTATTTGTATACCCTGAGTATGCTGTATGCCAGTAGCAGTAATTAATGTTGTGCCACTTCAAGCTAAATATGTATCTGGATACTACTCGTATCATGGTATGGATACTGGTAACAGCTAACTAACACAAACAGATTGCTGGGATACATGGAGCAAGAGCATGGATATTATGGATAAGGTACATACAGCTATCCATGGTACGATCCGAAGTGTGGGTGGGTAACTGTTCGGGTGTTTGGTTGGTCTCAATCGATATATGCGAGCACACGCTTTTTAAGTGCCGCATGAATTATGTAATAATATTTTTCGCCGCTGAAGGGAAATCCAAGCGGATGGAAAAGTGTAACGATGCTAGTAGCTAGCTAACATCGAGTGGAAGCCATGAGGAAAAACGCGGAATAAATGTTCATAAAAATGGTTTAAATGAATCGGGGCTTTACGCGTAAGCGTAAGCCCGGATTAAAAATACAGGTGTGGGATGAGCTCTCGGATAGAATGAAATGCTTGGGGATGGGGATGTGGATGTGCTTGAGGGGAAAACTGCAATGAATTTATTAAAAAATAAACACTGCAATTGTATCTATACTTTAGCTTGGGATTTTTTAAGTGGGGTGGGTATTGGAAGAAGTGGGAGATTTAAATGGGAGGGGGAATCAGGAAATTTTTCAAATCCGGTCCTGCTTCTCTTGGTCCAAAATGAGTTTTTCTACCTCAGTTGATTTTTCATGGAAAAACTGTTGCGTTTTCTAAATCAACACCAGATAAAAGTCGCGAGCGTTAATCTCACCGCTTCGTTAGGATTTCTTTTTTGTGGTTTTCGAAGATTTTCTAGATTAGTCGTCATATCATTTAGGACAAAATTCATACAACGAAAGCGAATATATATGTTGTATGTGTAACACTCCAACAGCTTAGAAGCCGTATGAAATTGAAAAGCGAACAAAGTTTTCTTTCTTTTGACTTCGTCAGAAACTTGTACTTATCGTGGATGTTTTTATATGCCGTCCGACTTGTCACAAACACGCCACGATTGTTTGCGACATTAGACGTTAATAATATATGCGCACAATGTATAAACCTCTTGATAATGTATGAAATTGAATTCGAGTCTTTTTCTGATGGGACACTTCCTTCCTGAGTTCGCGTTGAACTCTTCTTTCCCTTGGTAGAAATAAACCAACCGAAGAAAATATATTTTTAAGAATTTCAAAAAATAGAGAAAATCCAATGTGTATTAGATGAATATTTCGTTTTCGTATAACAGATAATATGTTTCACCGGTATCAATCTATAAATATCGCGAAAGGCGAAACGTCCGACAACGCGCAAAGAAAACCCTTGAATAAATATTCGAAGAGCCCGACCCACAGTCGTATATCTCTTGTAGAAAGTTATAGGAAACCTACCACCACTTCCCTTGCCCTTCTACCTTTGTTTTGTTCTTCTAAAATTCCTACCCCCAGAAAAAAAAACATTTCTGCAACTTTCCTTTTTTTTCTTGGTCCTGAATTTGAAGAAAGGATAAACTTAAATTCACCTTTTGCCTCCCAAACATTTGCGAGTTTTATTGTCCATACGTCGAAGACAATGCTTCCTTCCAGCAGCAGTAGCACAGCTTTCGGTTACAATATATAAAATGCTACCAGTTGTTGTTCAGACACCAACTTCGCGCATATGTTACACCTTACAAGAAGCATGGTTTGTTCCTTATAGCTTATAGCTTGAATTGCTTGCTCGTTGCATCTGGATGTGCTTGCTTTCCTTTGTAAGGACTGCAAGTACCTTGCTCTACCTTCATCGTATATATGTAAGTACCTATCCAGGTGTGTGTAGTGCGCGTCGAAGTTTACGTGGATGGCGCATTTGCATTGCTGGCGTGTGGCGACGATTTCCTCTTCTTCGCCGCACGACGGGACCGGTATCGATTTTGAAATGATACTTTATAACATGTTAAACTCATAAAAACATATATACGTCAGATTAAATTTATTTGTAACATAAAGTGGCATTAACAGTTCATGTACTTCGATGTAGATGTTTATGTAAATACGACCCCGGCCCCGAACTTGATCTTCTTGTCTTTTAACTCTTTCTTCGACTTCTCATTCTTTTGTGGTT
>JASKGN010033617.1:0-15046 GCA_030556245.1 Falagria sp. GC000072 | reverse complement strand
CTTTTCGGCAAAGTGCATGAAACGCTCCGTTTGAAATGTAGCTGCGAATTGAGTTTTACATAATGTCGTTCGTTGCATTCCATTACGACGACGCATAATGTAATTTCCCGCTTGATATTTCTCATGTCGAGCGAACAACGCTAGTGCTTCGTTCTTTTCGTGGAAATCTCACGTGTTCAGTCAAAACAGCACCCTTTCGGAATCGGAATCGCGCTGTTGGAGTCGTATGTTTATGCAGGAGACACTCGGCGCACTTGAGTATAAATTATTTTATTAAGAGCGAAGAAAACGGCGCTTTCACCATCTTGTCCTTCTCGAATATCGCGTTTCGGTCGTTTGCCAAAACCATCGGATGGATGTTGGCGTGGGTGGCGATGGGGAAAAAGAGAAACTCCATCCTTTTGCCAAAGCGGGGGGTCTCTCGAGTTGTGTGTCGCCGGTGCAGTGTTGGAATGATTTACAGGCTGTGTTTTTGAACACAAGAAATACGCTTAACGGCCGGAAGTGGAATCCCCATTCGGGAGAAACTATTATTGTCGTTTCAGATAAGTGGTCGTCGTATAATGTAAAAGTATTATGTCACAACAGCGATTCTTGTTTTGACATACTGCTATTATACCTTCTTGCCAAAATTCCAATTTCGCATTTCCAAATTGCTCGATTGCTTCATATTTTTCGCTGATTTTTAAAGTTGGCACGAAATTTTTCATACAGCAGTTACAATTCTTTTCAATGCGGATGTCCTTTTGCTTTGCTGTTACTTCTTCTTCTGCTGCTTCCTCGTTCACTTGCTCGATGATGAAAACTTTACGGGCGTAAAGTCGACTTGGAAAGTTGCAGCAGCAATTTTATGAAAAGTTTACACGAAAATGTGCTGGATCACAGCGCCATGCCATGCCACTAACTTTCCGCACTTTTTATCTCGTCTCCACTTTCATAATTTGCTTCTTTTCTTATCTGGACCATTTGCGCGTTTTTGTTTGTCGTTCGTAGACGTCGCGAGAAATTCGCCCATTGTTGATGCAGAATTTCAGTCGCATCTTTTGTTCCAACTGCATCACTTCACAATGAAATGAAATCTTTGCGTTTTTTTTTTATTTCGCGTGTTTGCTGTGCACTGCTTGCTGGTTAAGTTAAGTTTGTTTTGGGATAACAATTATCATTGGTAGGAAGTTGAGGGGTAGTTGGGAGTTGTTCAACTCGCTCGGTCGGAGGGAATCCGAGGATGGGGTGGATACATTGCGCTAGATAAATATAAGTCTAGTTCGTGAGGAAATGGCGAGTGAAGAGAGCGTGAGTGGATTTTACGAGAGGGTGACTATGGCCATCACCGAAACCTGTTCGTTATCCGTGTACATTTACTGCTCTAGAATTTCTGGATAGTATGTAGTTGTTCGAGAGAATGGACTCGGGTCGAGCCCTTCTGTCCCTAGTATTGCGTTTTGTATATGGCATTTGTTCCGCTCCTCGTTCATCCAGGTAAACGTGTGAAAATCGCTCTATCTCGCATTGAATTGCCGGATAAAGTGCCCTTTCGTGTGCTTGCAACTACATCTACCAATTTTACTCATTCCACAGAGATCCTAAACACTCCAGCTTTATACTCTTGTTGATAACATGGCAATACACATCATCAAAATTCTTCTTCTCTTTCTTCTCTTTTTCGAGCGTTTTTTTTTCTTACTAATTACTTTGAAACCCAAGCATTTCAACATAAAATATATTTAGCGGAATATCAGCGCAGTTTAGGGCTTTGAAGCTCCCCAGAAAAAGAAAATGCGACTTTATAATTTATCTCGTTTTAAAGACTTTTGGCGCGTTTTAGTTTAACGCTCCAAGTTTGGGCATTTTTAGTTTTATCGTCGCAAAGTTTCGAAATAAAACCCGGAAACCAACGCGAGGAGTTTTCACACGACGAAAGTTTTCTTTGTCCTGAGAGGACAAGCGAGTGCTCATTGCGTTTGCTCTAATGGCAAAATTCTAGTCCTAGCACTTTAACCTAAGATTTTCCGAGGATTGCTGCTGTTTTTTTCACGCGTGGTCTCTACTCTTCTTCGGTGGAAATCAACGCTTAACAATTCCAACATTCCTTTTTGTTTTTTATTTTATCCCCATTTTATTTACAATTGCGTGATGGAACACGCTTTTTTTTTTATTTCTCAGCAGCTAGATAAAGTAAAGTAGTTGTTTGCAGTTTATTTTATATTTAAATTGGAATTTTCACGGCAGCCAACTCGCAAGCAATTTACGCGACATAATCGTATCGTTTTTTGCACCACTCGGAACTTGAGATGTCCTCGGTTATGCAGTCGAGGACATCACTATTCCTGGTTGCTAAAATGTCGAGGGTGTATCGTAACGCGCAAGCAAAAGTTTCAACGACGTTCTCGTTGATGCTGCTCCTGCTCCTGTTGTTGTTGTAGTTGCTGTTACTCTTTTTGCGTTGTTGTTGTTGCAAGGATCTCGGCATCTCCGGGTGCACATTTTTAAGAATTAATGCCAACCGTGGCGAACGTTTTGCCCCGACGTAACGGCCAAAACGGCGAACTCTTATTTTCGGGCGCGCACGGTGTGTCGGCAATAACGTCGCGTTATCGCCATAACTTCCCCATCTTTCCACTTTTAGTTCCATCTCATTCCATTGCATTCTTTCCCCCCTTTCGGTCTGGTTCTGTCTCGGGGAGGAAAGTTTCGACTTCCATCGTAAACAACGACTTTATCCCTGACGGTTTTTATTATAAAAATATTCTGCTTCGCTCTTACCTTTTTTGCCTTTGACGTCGACACCTAAACTACAGTGTTATTCTTATATTCCCACCCACCCCTTAAAGTAAAGTGGCGTTTACATAAGTAGCATAAGGATTACTTACTAGATCTGGAAAGTGAAACGTTCCGAAATCATCTCATCCCCTTGACCTGACCCTGCGTTCTCGAGTCTCGTCTTAACTCCCTTAAAAGTATTTGTAGGAAATAAAATAAAATATTTAGTATATGGGCTTAGGTACATATAACAAGCCGAAGGAAAGGAAACAAGTTCACTCCTTGTTTTGGCAACGAAGAGTTTGAAGAGTTTTCGGAATATGTAATGTTTACTCAAACTCTTGGTAACAACTAATATACGCCCGAAGGAGCGACTAGTGTGCACTCAGTTCGCTCGTTCGTGCATATTTGTCCTTCCAGCCTTGATAATAATTTATTAGGGACAAAGAAGTAAAGTCAGTGTAAATACAGGCGGTACGTATAGGCTAGTGAGTTTTCGGGAGTAGAGTAGAGTAGTCCCGCTAGAAAAGCAGGAGATACCGAAAAGTGAGTGGAAAGGCAAACGCTCGTCCCTGCGCTCGCCATAAATCCGAACTTTAAACCGCGTCATAACCGCGAACTCGCGCCATAATTTATAATAATAATAAGAATTCGTTGCCATTTTCCGAGTCAGGTGCTGGTATATATGCATGATCTGTAATCTTACAAATTTCTTTCGTTTCCACTTGGCGGTAAGATAAAAGCACCAACCACATTCCGCTCTATAAACTCCGCTACAAATCTTCAATGAAACGTCTTCTGGTTTTTCTCGCTTGCGCCCTTCGCTATTATTTTCGCACTTTTAAAATTATAAGCCGCTCATTTTTCTTTTTTATTGTTTTTTTTTCTCGCTCCTCTTATTTTGCTTCCATCACTCATGTATCGCGAATATATTTGGTTCGAATAGTCTCTCGTCAATTGCCTGCTGGCTTCCATCATCTCCTTCCGCTTAGACATCTCCTCTCGTGTTTGTGCAGTTTTATACTTTTCATAGCTGCTCCTGCAGTACTTCCACACGTCGAAAACCGAATTGATGAATATTCTGCTGACAGATGCCCGCATGTTTAGTACCCACAGCATGAGTCGCCACTTTTCCGACGTCTCGCCGCCGGTCGCCCTCGAAACTTCTTTACAATCAAGAAACTTTATAGTCCCAGCCGTGCTGCACGCGCTTGATCTATTTTCTACGAGCAATGGTGCAAACCTAACCAAAAACTTCTTGGGCTTGGAATACATACAAGTATGTAGTACATACGGCTGCTAGTTCGATGTGTTTCCATACTTCTTTTACTCTTTACTGTGTTTTCCTGGTGGAAACTTGGAAAAACTCGCTGCGTACCTTGTGGCTATACATGAAAACGAGTTATTTCTAGTAATTTCGAATTTTTGAGTTTTCTTTATAAATTTATTGATTTTAATTCTTTTTTCAATTGAAGTTCAAAATTTGAAAATTTCAAATTGGAAGGATATAGGATAGACACCCATTACGATGCTTCTATTGCATCCTGATCTCGCCCAAAAGAAAAATGAGGAAAAGAAAACAACACGAGTGCTGCGGAATAGCGATGGGAGCGAACGAACCAAAACCCTTAAAGCACTCGCAATCAAGCATCTGGTGTCTGTTTAGTATTCGGATTACAACTTATAGAAGAAAGTCGTATTGGGAGGCGGCAGGCTGCAGCAGGCTTCGGTTAATTCGTAACTTCCCAACTTTTTATCTACGACGCTTTCATATCAATATTGAATCGGAAAATTTATCGCTTTTTTTCTTAGTGCACGTCTTCCCTCCTTTGGTTTTTCTTCTTGGAATTCTGAAACTGAAAAAGAGGAAAATGGGAAATTTGTGTGTGGATACGGATACGGATACATATCACATTTATTTTTAGTGTTTTCCTTTCTAGAATTTTCCATAAAAAGAAAGCAAAGTTTGGAAATTTAAAATTAAATTTTCTTGTACATAGTTCTTTAGCATATAGCAGCTGTTTTGTTGTCGCATAGTAAGGTTATTCTACAGCCACTATTTATTAGGTAGTGGTAACGTATATAGTGAAATAACATGCGACACCCCCACGACGTCATTGCAATATTGTCGTTCGTTTCGGGGTGAAACTATTTCGCCAACAAGAAACATTGTCACCGAGATGTAGAGAGCTAGAAGGTTTGTGTGTGCACTGAGTAGCAGCTCGTCGGGAAGCGACGCGTCGCGACGCCCAACATAATGTGTAATGTATTCACCACGTTATATCCATTTTGTGACTTAATGCGTTGTATATTAATCCGAAATTGAAAATATCTCCTGTATCCTCCTACATGTTTTGCATTTATATTGCCTTCATTGATAGTATTCAAGTGCCACAGGCTATAATATTGTACTTCAAGTATCCATGTCAGTTCATGTTTTTCTTCTTGTTACATGGAAGCTTTTAATGATTAAATTCTTCATTAGATTAATGATGATATACAAAGTTTGTATTTAAATTAGCCTTTTCAGTATTTTAATATATTTTATTCGAAAAAATTTTTTAATGTACAGAGAGATTGATAAATCCTAAAATTTATTGGTGTATGGAACTTTATATACCTATAACTCAGAATCGAAAGGGATTTTTAGACGAGTGAGTAATACGTCAGGATTAGAGATTATTGCAAGTGAATTAATTGCACCGGAAGTCTTGATAAAGCGACCCGGCGAGTACGTTAATCGCCATTGAAAAATGTTTCCATATCGACACCATTCATTTTATCTGTCGAGTTGACTGGCTGCTTGGTTCTGGTGGTTGTACAATATACACTATACACTTCGATTTGGCTAGGATGTTCATTCGTTCTGTTTCGGTATCTCATCCCTCGGGTTCTTCTTCTTCCTCCCGGCTCTTGTACAATGGTTTGGTTGGCTTTCTTATTTTGACCGCAATGCAGTACTACATCGAGGGTTGTGTTTATCTTCGATTGTAGTCCGACTGTACGTGTTCTGTTATTTTTCATTTTTTTTCGTCTATACGAACAGTCTTTCAAGTTTTCAGATCGACTGTCGATTAAAAGCTTATAATATTCTTTAGATGGTGCTGCTGTCTGAATTTTTTTTTGGATCTAGTTTTTTTTCGGTTGGAAATATAGAAATCAATAAATGGTTAATGAAGTAATTAATGAAAATCTATCGAGATATTAATTAAGCGAGAAGAAAAATAAGACGTCATTTTATTTATTACCTAATGACTGTGATAATTAAAATGGTATTCGTTCGTGGAAACTAAAAGAAGAAAAATTCCGAAAAAATTGTTTTCTTCTTAGAATCACGAGAATTGTATCACTGAAGAGTCGATACAATCTGAGAGAAATCTTTAGAAACGAACACTAAAGAAAAGCATCTGACGACGTGCTTTGATTTTTCATTTTCATTGCGCGCAATATCGAACGAGCGATTTTCAGGATGTCGTCGTTAACTTCATTGTTCCTCATATATGTCCTTGTTTCATCTACTTTATTTTATTTACGTACTTATTTACTTTACTTCATTCCCAACTTTTTTTGTTACTCGTGATTTTTCTTATTAATTCCTTTTTTCTTTCGAAAAATTTCCATTACATTTTCCTCCGCAATAATGAAATAACAACAATGCTTACGGAAGAGATAATGGGTCAATACAAGACTAGTGTGAAAAGCAAGCTGCGTCCAAGGCTGCTGCTCTTACTTGCTCGTTTATATTAAGATAGGAAGAAGCCTCGCGTTCAGAATAAAAGTGTAATGGAAAAGATGTGGCGTATTCGGAAAAGAATACAGTTCAAATAAGAAGGGCTAACTAGAACGTACGTACGGACGGTCGTTCTCCCGACACAAAGCTTTCTAGGGCTCTTGATTGCACCTCAAAAAGATGAGCGAAGAAGAAGCTCCTACTAGACTAGACTAGACTATAGTAAGGTTTAGGTTTAGAAGTACATAGTAGTTCAGTATCAGGACCAAAAGACCAGGACTCGTTGGTGTGTCGTTCGTTGCCTTTTTTGCTTCGATGCTTCTACTACGCCACGGCCTTTACAAGTTCGAGACAATGGAGGTTGGTTGTTTGATCTGTGTTTGTCTTCTTGTGTGCCCGTCTACATCTATATTCTCATATAATAAAAATGAATATCCTCTAGAGTTCTGCATGTATGAATTTTTTTTTTCTAGTCGTTTTAAAGAGCAGTAGGGAAATTTTTTTAAGGACATAAAGAAAAAGCAGTCCAAAGGGGTTGTTCTACTTTTTTCTCAGATTAAAATTTAGTTTAACCAATTTTATTGATAACATTAACAAACGAGAATGAAAAAAGTAAAACACCACCATTTCAACCATCACCAAGTGTTGTCATCTATAATAAGTGGCTTTGATCTTCTTAAAACATTTATCTCGACGCGATGGTAAAAAGTGGATTGCGTTGCGCAAGTGGCTCATAAAGCAACAACTATCCAATTTCCGGGCGTTTGCGGACCACTGACCTGGAAGGACAATGAGGGAAATTACACGGGAGCGTTTCTGGCATGGGGCATGCTTTGCCTCCAACCGTTCGTTCCATCTCCTTTGCGTTTCCTTCCCGTCCTCGTCAACCTTCGTCAAGGACGAACGAGAAACAACGGCCTAAATGGAACGATCCGAGGGTGTGGGTGAGTGTGCGCTGCCTCCATCGCCGCCGCCGCCCTGTGCCCGTATACGACCGGCGTGCGTCTGTTTATTGTCTCGAACTCGGACGGGTGTTTGGGCCTCGCATTCTTTCGCATTGCAGAAAGAAAACGAACGTATCCGAATTATCCGAAATAGTTTATATCGGAGCGCGCGCCGTATCTTTTTAAATTCGACTTCCTCTTCGAGTTTCCTTCTTCTTAATGCCGATTTTCTCAACGGTAAAATGCACGCTAGGGTGCAATTCGGCTTTAAATTCAATTGGCGTCGTGCCTCTTTTTTAAAAAGTAAATATCCCGATGACTAGCAATTTATGGAGGAATTGAGGACTCGAAGGATACAACGAGAGTGGCTTTCTCTGATCCGCACTGAAGTGAATGAAGCTTTCGTTTGTTTCCTTCGTCCTTTTTTTTTATATTCGGTTCGTATACAACGTATTTGTTTGTTTAGTGATGATGCTGCATTTTTCCATCATCCCGAAACGAGCTAGGGAACGAATGTAGTACTTCTTCTTCTTCGGTCTTCAAAACGTTAATAACCTGCTGCTAGTTTACCCCTGGTTAATTTTCCCGGGTTTTATTTGCCGTCTGTCGTTGCTCCCACGAAAAACTGCGTGCTTTATTGGAGATATACGAGTTTCCTTAGAGTTTTCCTTTTCTTGAGCTTGTGGTACTCAAGATGTTCGTGTTCGTACGAGTATATGTAGGTTATCCTGTTGGACATCGTGTGTTCATTCGAGCGAATCTGATAATGGTATAGCAAACCGATTCCGGGATACTTGTTTTTCCAAGTGGTTCAGAAGTTGATGGGCCGGTCGGAGTTAAACTTGTCCAATTTACTCGAGTCAATCCGTGCCGTGAGCTTTTACTTTAGCGAGTAGATGAGCAAGACTCGATGTAATTCCACCTACAGAGATAACAACTATAGGTATATGGGGTTAGTTTAATTCTTTGCGAAATTCTTTGCGAGAGAAATTCCAAATTCGAGATGACGAAGATAATCGTAGCATTGTTCGTACCTACCAAGCGATGCATATTTCATAACAATGAAATCCGCGTTAGCAGCCATTGCGGGATGCTCGCAGCAAGAACTGCAAAACGCAAAACCGCAGGACAGCCTGCCGCATCATAAGCCGAACGAACGAGCCCAGCCACGAATGTAGGACGGGAATGGGAATCGTCATGTGACATTCGCTAGGGATGCTGCGAATCCTGCGATGCTCTGTTTCAGTTGCTTGCCGACGAACACAGCACTAAGCGGAATAGAACAACGGCAAACATGCACCATAAGGCAATTTAGTATTATTAGCAGTATTAGTGTGACTTATATTTGCGCTCGACCTTAATAGCATTAGCAGGATCAATTCTAAACACTCTGTTCTGCCGGTTCTGCTTACATTAAACAAACACCCTTTCTCTCCCAGTCGTTTCTCTCTTCCATCTCGCCACCACCACCACCGCCGCCGTCGGCTTTCACTGCCCACGCTCAATTCTAAAACAACATCAACAATGCGAACGCAATACAAAAGCATCGCATCGCCTCGGACAAAAGTGTTGTAATTTTAATACGAACGATTGCGTCGACTGTGACGAACGATTCTGCATTTTGCGTGCCGTGCGTCCCGAAAAAATTCGTTGGTTGCATTTGACGCTTGCAGAATTCGTCGCGATGATTTATAATAAAATTAAGCTTGGCGTGAGCAGCTCGTCTCGTTTTCATTACCCATCAAATCTACCATTTATTACTTTCATCGGACAATCCCCAAAAAAAAGTATTGTATTGTTTCGAAACGCTTCGAATTTTAATTTAAATATTGCGCATTTTCATCCTCCATCGTGGAGCGGTTTTCCCAGAGGTTAGAACACTGCTGGTTTGCAATTTTAGTAGCATTAGGTACGTGTTAGTTTAGTCGAATGGTCGCTTGCTTTTGGCACGCCGCGCGGCGATGGCGTAATTTCCTATTTGGCCAGCCAGCCTATTCACAGAATTGGAATTTATGTTTGTTGAATACGGTCGTACGGGTCTTGCTAAACTATCCCTCGAGAGTGCCGAAATCCTACTATAGCCCATGGAAAATGGTCGTTGCTGCCCACGGGATAAAATCGTTACTGGAATACAATAACTGTATATTATCATATCGTCGAGATGTGGTCACCACACAAAGTGGACGATGTTGCTTTAGGTGTGTGCCACTTTCGGTCGTTTGCACCTTTGTATTATTGCTTCACACATGCGAACCGGAGGGAGCTCCCTTTTGAATACGAGCAGCCAAACCAAAGATGGTTAGCTTCGAGGTATCATCTACCTTAATACCTTCAAGGATATAAACTGGACAATTTAGGGTTTCGTTTGTCGTAAGAGTTAATAGCTTCATTTTTATTTTTGAGAGGAAAACTGAGCAATGCATCATTATACGAACATAGAGCAGGAAATTGCATTTGGAATACTTGCGTTCAGCGCTTCACTTCAAATAAGTGACGTGTGGAAGCGATGGTTCATGATCAATGAGTTTCCACTTTACAATTTACAATTTCATCAAGGAAAATTTCAAAACAAAGCAGAGCAAAAGTTGATGGTCCTATAATAATTTATATACTGTATGTATGTATCTGTTTCTTCGTAGTTTTTTAAGCAGATTCTAATCGATATGCATTTGCCAGCTGGTATATTACTCCTTGTTTTGTTTTATTTCATCTATGCGGTTCTTTGTTTTTTGTTCCACCACGAGACTATAAGTCATAGCCAGTTACCAACATAAATCAGACAAGGATTCGCCCTGGGAGCGAACCATAAAAAGCATAGCAATAACGCTCCTCTACGCAATATTATACGAAAACAACGCGATATTTCAGAAATTCTTAAAAATTATATACAGACGCGCATATTTCACGAGATAAAATTGAATTAAATATACCAGAAATGTCTTCCATTTAAATATGGACCTAACATAAAACGACCGACCACGAATTTCAAATAAAACTATGGCTTTATTTACTCGCGCAATTTTTAAAATTTTTTATATGAAGGGATAAAACTACAACACATCAAATGTTAACGATTTTTTAATTTGTGAAATAAATTTGGACAAAACGTAAATTAATTTTAGAATTTTTTTAGAATTTTTAATTTTTTTTTAGAATTTTAAAATTTTTTTTCAGCAACGTCGAGTTAGAAATAGTTGTAAAGTTTGAAACGCGTTTTGTTCGACGCAAACTAATGAATATAAAAATTGTCTGAGAGTCGTTAAATTCGTTAAAAGCATTTTGCTAACTAAGGAAAATAGGCAAACTAACCAGATGAAGGTTAAAGTTAAACTCATAGGGCTAACTTATTACTGGCGTTTTCCAACGAAAATCCATAAAACGAATGAATGACTAAGCTCAACTGTAATTTACTTATATTTGTTGTCGACATTAATTATTTATTTTTGTTCGGCACTTTATGCAATGTGGAAAAGCCGACAGGAAACTTTAGTTTTCCACTGATGAGCTTTTCGTTTTTCCTAAGGCGTTCGTTGGTTTTAAAACAAGTAAGAAAATTTTACGAGCTTTTTCTTATGAGTAGAGTAGTAGGTAAGTACTTTTGATTAATGATTAAAAGTATGTATATCTTCTTAAGCATAATTAGATAATTAATTAAGCGTTAGTTTAAATATTTAATTTCAATTTATTTAATTGCTGACAAGACGAAAGCAAATAAATTTAAAAGTAATGAGTTTAGAGCGCAAATTTTCATACATAAAGTGAAGAAGAAATTCGCAGGATTTCCATTGTGCCCCCGAGGGAAAACCAATCAGAAGCAATAGACGCAAGCAAAAGTGTAGGAAGTAAATATTGCTCTTGCTAAATTCCAGCGCGGTAAATATGGCTTTGATAGCGAGTTTTTTTTAGGGTTGCGCTTGTCGCCCTTCGTTTCGAGTACAAGGAAGTAGCTAACGTAGGCACCAATATCCGCCACCATATATAACCCCTAGCGATCAGTGAGCAACACGTATGACGAATTACGTAGTTTTGATCCTCTCCTCATCCCCTTCGACCTCTCTTGCGATATGTCAACATCAGCAACTCGCTTATAAACTCTCGTCCGACACGTATCCCAATTTCGATTCCCATTCGTATTCGTATATTCCATCGTCTCCTTTATCCTAACTTTCTAGCTGGCACTCGTGTAGAGTACGTAGACACACCACTCACCTCGTCACCGCCGCCGCCGCCTCCGTCGCCGTTGCCGCCGTTTTCCCAACTTCTGTAACGTAATATACGATCGGAATGCCAGTCAAGTTTTACTGCACTACATTGTACGTAACACGTATAGATAGATATAGTACATTGAAAAATTTGCGATTTTGCCGACTTCACGTAAACCTACGACAATTTGTTACGGGACTTCTTTCTCTTCTCCTCGCTCGCCAATAACGACAAATATTTTTGCAACGCACGCAAAACGCCATCTTTCAAGCACTCGTCCTATTTTCCGATGGATTTCCAAACGTAAACGAACATCGATGACTGGCAAACTTGGCTATCTTAACCACCTCTTTTTTCCACTGCTCTTCCTCCACCTTCCAAACTGGAAAATTGGAAAAATTTCAAATTCTATTTCTTCGAAAGTTTCTCTCGATTTCCTTTATCCTTGCCTTCCCCTTTTCGGAACTTCGTTCCTTGCATCAGCTCCAACACCATATATAATAAGAAAACTTTTGACTTACGACACCGAATGACTTTCCAACATTTTCCCAATAACCGATTTTCTTTAATTATCGTCCGTCTAGCAAGCGACTAACGCTAATGCACTCGGACGTCGCGTCGCGTCGGCGGCAAGCAACTTTCGCACAAATATTCATTTCACCCATTCGTTTCTTCGCGAACCAGCCGCCGCCTGTCCGCCATTTGTCGGTTGCCGCGATGATTTATAAGAAAAATTCAAGTGTTCGAACTTTAATTTCTCGTCGCGCGCCTCGTGTGTTGCTCCTGCTCCTGCTTCTTCCTCCTGCAGGCTAAAACATCTCGACGGTGATTCATGAGTTATTCGAGCTTTACCAGCAGCCCGTTAAATTAGATCTGTTCGGAACTTTACTTTCCTTTCGTATTTTTTCTGCTTAGTAATGCTTTTTTCTAGTTTATTTTGCTTCGTGAACGAACGATCCGATTTTTTTTTTTTTACTTTCTTACTTTGACTTACAATGTTGTAAGTACAGAATTTTGTAAAATAAATGTTATGGGCGTTTGTAAAATTCACGCAAAAAGAATTACTACATGTTTCCAAAGAACACTAGAGACGTATTCATCTTCTTCAGTTTAAATTTCTTGTCGGAGCTTGAAGTTCCCAAACGAAACGAAGCAAACAGAACCGTAGAACGATTTAAGAGGATGAAGAGCAAATTGCCGAAAATTCATCTAGCTTGGCGTGTTCGTCGACAACGTAAGTGGGAGCACAAGCACCCAGTTTCGGTTAGTAAGTGCGGCGCGCTAGTTCCGCCCGGCGCCTTCACACGTACGCGAATGCAGTTTGTAACGATTTGTCATTCGCAGCTTAAACGAGGGGATTACATTCGGACAAATTATCTGCGTCACTGATTAGTTTAATAAACATTAGTCGCGCGCTCGTCTTCGAACGTATACAGCAACAAGAGAAACTGCCATGGCGGATCTCGATGCGCAACAACCAAAAGGAAATCAAGAAACTACAGTTTGTTTGAGTTGAGATCAATCTGGTTTTGTTAGTTCTTAGTTTAAGGTTTAGTTAGGTATTCTGGTTTTCTTAGTTTTTCTTTAGAAAACTCGAAATTTTCAAGGATTGAGTCAATATGTCGTTAAACAATTTCAAATACATCTGTGTCGATTTGTAATTCTAAAGCTGTTGGATATGTACAGAGAGTAAGCAGCTGACTTGTTGGATGTTGGATGGTCAGTAACCACAAGGCAACGGATCCCAACTATACCCAACTCCAAGCGAATGACCAACACTGCAATGACGTGCGGTAATAAATCAGAAGGTCCTGCAGTCTTTTACTAGAGCTTACTTTCCAGACCACGGAAACTTATAATGCTTGATACTATCCTACTTCTCTGTACTTTCTGGAAAACTAAATAAATTTACTTCTTACAAAGTCCAAGGACGTTTCTTGAATTTTTGAATTTTAAAATTTTCTTAAGAATTGATAAGATTTTAATTTTATTAGTTTCCTATGGCTGAGTGCAAATTACCACAGTAGCCATTCGGTGGTCGGTAAATGTTTCCACTGGTGATGAATTTTCAATTTTTACTCTGCCCATGCACATGGTGATAAATTCCTACGACGGAACGTAAAGTAGAGTGAGCGCAATATTTTATGTAAATGCATAACATTTGGCCCAGCCCCCTGTTTGAAGAAATGTATGAATAAATTTCACCTAGAAGAGTACGAGTATCTAATGTGATACAGAACTCCTAGGCGGCGTTCGTTCGTTCCATTTTCTCATAAGCAAACACGCGCAAAAAACGGATGAGAAACGAAAAATGAAAAAACGACACGGAAAAAATCCCGGCGTCTTCTTGGGCACTTTTCTCATTTTCCATTTTCCATGTTCTTGTCATCGTGCCCAATATATAACTATTATTTTGCGCTTCAATTTCAATTGTCATAAATACAGGATACAATTTCCCATCTAAATGCATTGCTCTCTTTTTCACATTTTCCTTAAGGATACGAAAGGTTTTTCCTTCTTTGCTTTTTATATTTTTTCTTTCTTTGCTCTTTCCTTCACATGTTGAGCTGTTCTTATACCATTTTTTGGGTATTGTTAGTTAGTTTCCAGAACAATAGCAATTTTTTTGAAAGTTGCATATGTGCCTTTCGCATCTGTAACACTTTTGGCTCTTTTGCCACACGTTCAACACACCCGTGCCGATAAATTGCGACCGAATTTCTTTCCCGTAGAATTATACTCGTAGCAAAACGCAGAGAAAGAAATATCTTCTTATATAGCAAAAAATACATTTTCTTTAACATCCTATATTTGGGAGGCAAACTGACCATTTTTTATTTTTGAATTTTTTACATTTTCATAGAAGCATATCCATTCCTCAGGAGCGTATTCCCGTTCGTGTTCGGTTTCTCTTATTATTTCAGCCTTCTTGCAATTCTGATAGCGAATAACCCCATTGACAGTTCCATATATCGAAGGTCGTGCGTGATTTATACTTCCGGTACAATATTCAAGCACGTTTCTTCCACGCTGCTGCAGATTCACACCAACACCAACCGATACCTACACAAAGATCAAATGTAGATGTATGTCCACTTGAATATGGTGTACATGTAAGAATACCTTACTGTTTTTTTCTCCTTCTTTCTTTCTTTTTTTTTGTATGTACGATATTCTTATCTTAGTGTTGAAGCTTTTTAAAAAATCACGTGCACATGTCTTCCTTCTTCTCGATTTGCGATTTCTTCTTCTTCTTGAAGTTGAAGAAGGCGATAAGTATTGAAAAAGGCTTCGATACTTGGATCCTTCGTCGTTGCACCCCCGCCGAACACATTCACGATTGATTTATTATTCCGTGGGTTTTCCTCTTTCCTCGGGAAACACTCGTCTATGCTTTAGTATTGTTACC
>JASKGN010033616.1:0-15617 GCA_030556245.1 Falagria sp. GC000072 | reverse complement strand
CCATGGCTCCCTTCAACTGTTAGGGCAGTACGTTGTTATCAGTTAGGGAAAGTCCGTGTGAGCAGTGTCCAACTGGGTCCAGGTGAGCTGTGTAGATGAAAGAATTTTCTTTCGATTAATCTTAGGCAATGCGAGCGGGAATGCCGTACGTTTCAAACCGTGCGCGTGAAATGTACGAAGAATCCGAGTGCGTGATCGTAATCATTATTTAAAAATCCGGATAGATAACAATAAAAAGAAATGAGAAATCAATTAGTGATAGGGCAGTACGAAAATCAAACTTAAAAATTCGGTCGTGTGCGATTTTAGCCCCAAAAATGTGCGAACATGGGGCACGCGATGGTTCCAATGCAATTCTGAAGGATGGATGTTCCTCCTTGGCTGGAAAATTCTACAAGCTCCCACCGATGGAGAAGAGGAAAAATATCGACGCATCCTCCTTGACACGAGACGTAGGCCATTCCTCGTACAAGGAGCGGAGTAAGGTAGGTACGGGTGATGCCCTTTTAATCAGAGACTTCAGCAGCAAGTATACAGGGTGATACTCCAAGTTGAAGTGCTCTGGTTAATTGCGATGGATAACAACACTCATCTAGGATTTGTATATAAAAATAATTATGTACCAGTTCTATTCGAGAGTGTTATTCATTGGTAACGAACGGCTAGTCCCTTCAACACTCATTGAATAATCGCGATTTTTCATGTAAATATGTAATAAGTTGTCGAGGATAAATTATCGATTAACTTATTGCTTGCTTTCTTAATAAAATTGTGTTGTTCCGTATTTGAAAATTATTCAATGTCCCTCCACGCCGAGATGCCAAAAACTGTAAGTAGACATTTTTCTTTCTGTGTCTTCAACACATCCCTTGATTTATTCTTGACCAGGATGATGGTCCTTCATAGTTCGGGCGCGGGTAGATTTCGATTTGTTGTATTTCTTTTTGATATTTGGCCTCTAGGCCTCACCATAACTTTAAATTTTGTTTATTGAATTTAATTCCGTATGAAAATATTTTTATTTGCAAATAGCTCTTCGTTTTATCGTAATATGCCTTTTTTGCTGCCACTGTATCTTTCATAACTATGTATAAAGTGTAAAGCATTGGTTGAATTTTAATGGAGATGTGTAATTTTAGCAATGGAATAATTGCTTGTTTATTATCATTCGTCAATCGGTGTAATTACAATGGTATTTTGCAATACACAATTGTCATTTCCATATCACGGTGTGTATACATCCATGAACATTTTGATATGGAAATATCTTCAATCATTTTGATTTAATTTGCAATTGCTTAAAATAATTGCATACTCAGTAGAATTCGCATTAGGGTAGTAAGCATATTTCCATTGATATTTCAGTCATACTTCACACAAATAAATAATTAAAATTCGGTCGTTAAATCATTCATTTAAATTTTTGCAAAAATTCTTGCTAATTAATATTATTTTAGTTTTCTCGCATAAATCGTTGTTCTTGTATCAACCGCGTCGAGTTTTTTCGCGCCGTAATATTGCTTATGATTTCATTTATAAATGTATGTATTTCTTTCAGCGATTGTGTTAAATATGCCCGTGAGGGTGAGCCAGTTAGGCAAGCCTGGGGTCACATGAATTTGGCAAATCGTTTGCCACCTTTTGCAGATCGAAAACGCGTGGGATTTTCTTAATCAGTAGGTTAATCGAGCGGTCTGCATTTCGCGAATTAGCTGGAATGTTGTTAGGTAGGAGATTTATAGGCTGCTCGAGAGTTTAGGGCACTCTTTTTTCCCCTTTACCTATTTGATATTTAGAAATTGTATTTTTATTATTTTGTATGTTAATAAACTTTTTGTCTGTTTCAGAATGCTAAACCGTTCTCTTTCAGATTCTTTTAGTAAATAAATTGGCTGCAAATTCTTCTTCGCGATTTCTTGTATATTGAATGAAATTTTAAATGATTTAAGTAATTCGATTTGTTTTAGTATTGATTATGTCTTAAATTTTTGCTGAACAGCCAATTTATTGAATATGTATTTTTATATGTGTATTTCAGCCGTTTTCTTTGATTTAAAAAAAAATTGTTTAATGATAATTCTTTATAAATTGATTAATTGTAGTTTACAATTATTAGTAATTTATTTATTTAAAAAATTATCAAAGAAATCGGTTATTTTGTTCTTGACATTTGCGGTATATCAGTGCTAAAGTGGCTTAATGAATTTTTCTGTATAATAAAATTTAAAAGTTTTAAAATATGAAGCTAATTACTATTTTACATAGTAATTGGCTCTATAATTTTCACTTTTTCACTGGTTACTTCATTTATGTATATCTATGGATATCCTTTCGTCACCCTTACTTCCTTAGAGCCAACCACTTAGATCTGCAGATGTATAACTACATTAAGTATTAGTAAATAGCGTACGCACTTATAAAAAACTCTCGACCTATAATTACATATAATAGATTAATAATAATATTACTATATAAACAAAAAGCGGTATTAGGTCTTTTTACGTAATAAATAAATTTTACATGCAACGATAGATTATGTCAATGGTGAAATTAAATTTTATCAAATATTATTAGGTAGTAAATAAGCCACACACATTTTAATTATTATTAGCTTTTTATTTGAGTAATAATAGCATTTTAAAATAACATATATTCCATATTCCCATTCTTCAATATAATATATTTGGCTATATAATTATTAATCAATACATAATTTACATCATATTCATTCATCCTTTATTCTTATTTTTACTGGTACTGGATTTGTATAATAATTGGCATTTTTAAAACGTCACTTCTATCATTCATTATTACATTTTACATCTTCCAAACACTAATATAATATTTTACGAAAATATTTCAATATATTCGTACATAATTTACATCTTTGCTATCTCGCTACTTAATTAAACTTTGTTTCTTTTCAAAGAGACATAACTTCAAAGTAAATTGTATAATTACAACATGGAAATGTTCAAAGATTACAACAACACATTCAAAGAATAGATTAGTATTCTATCTTTTAATTATATAACAACATAACAGAAGAGTTCAACAAATATCATTCAATTACATATGTATTTAGGTACTTAACAAGCATATAATAATATTTATTTATTTCGGTTACTTCAAATATCCAAATTCAAACCCAAGCTAATAAAATGCATGATATTTATATTCTAGGCCCTTATAGTTTGGATGATTTGGTCTACATTCAATTTGATTTATAATTTATGATCCATTTGATATGATTAGTTTTAATACCTTTTCATTTAGATTTTTAGAAAATCATATGATTTTCAGTTCTAGATTTGTAAATGGTATACAAATTTTATTTATTATCAATTTTCCACTAGCTTCTTTCTTCTTGTTGAATTTGATTACATTGTTATAAATTTTATTGGATATATCAACACTAAAAGCTGATGGTTTTACATTAATATTGTAGTACTTTTAAATAGCATTAGCTTTTTCTTTATTAATTATTAGATTGTTATTATTATTGCATTAATGTTGCAATAAAAATCTTCGTCACAACAACTTAATATATCTCAAATTTTAAAGTTTTCCGTAGATCATCTCAGTTAATATATTTCTCAAAAATTAAGAATGGAGCATGTTGTTATAACGACGATAAAATATTCCTATAAATTTAGTATTATCCTGGTGTTAAAGCTTATTGTTCAATTACTGTTGCAAGGAGGACATTGTTGTTGTTTAGGTTCAGTTTGTGCTTTGACATAGTCCTGAACGCTGAAACGATTTTCATCGTTTTCACCTGTTTGTCGAAACTTCAATTCTCTAAAAAAAAATTTATATAAAAATTAAAAATTAATCAATTAAAATATTTTTTTTTCACAAAATTTTACCTTGCAATTGCCAAAAATGCCAATTCTACATTTTGACCACTCTTAGCAGATGTTTCCATAAATGCAACATTATATTCTCTAGCTAATCGTTCTCCTTCTTCCCGTCTTACGGCTCGATCCACCCCTGCATCAGCTTTATTCCCTAAAAGACAAAAAATAAAATCTTCTTCGACGAAATTCAATTTACTTTAATGTAATAAGCCGATTTTATTTGATATCAATTCTTGAATAAGAAAATAATAATAAAATCATCGATTTTTGATAATAAATAATTTATACGAACGAATAACTCGAATAATTAAAATCCAATTGGAAACAAAGAAATAAAAAGCTTCATAATTATAATTCCATCAAATTACATACTTTGTAACACAATAATAACACACAATGGCTGGGAATTTCTATAGAAATTGTGGAATTTCAACTTCAATTTTGAATATTCCATACATAAAAAAAAATGAAATGAAATAGGAGTATTACCTATGAGCATTATGACGACGTCGTCCTGTGCGTATTCTCGAATTTCACCCAACCAAGCGCGAATATTGTCGAAGCTCGTTTTGTTTGTCACATCATATAAAAGTAATAACGCTAGAAAATGTCACAAATATGAAATTCACATCGAATTTTAATACAGCATATAAATTACCATGTGCATCTCGATAATATGCATGCGTGACGCTTCTAAATCGTTCTTGGCCAGCCGTATCCCAAATTTGTAGTTTCACTCTTGTTTGGTCCACATTGATGACCTTGTTCTATTTCATTCGGGATAAAATCACACGTGGATTGGATGCAGAAGCAATTTCATGTTGGTGCATTGATATATGAAACAAAAATGAAATCGATACATGAACATTCCGTCTTTTGTTTGTTACACCGCGAGATGAGATGAATTCTTCTCATCTCACACATAAACATCGACACATAACACATTTGAATAATGTCTAAAAATAACAGTAAGGGTATAGGTATGTACATAAAGCCACATCGAACAAATTTTCAGTGATGAAAAAATCTGGCATTATCAATTAATTAACATGTTCATAACAATATCGATTATCAGTTTCCTAAAGTTCCAAGTTAATATTGTAAATTAACGAAGCAACTTGTTGCAAAGTTTGGAAGCACAATGTAAACTCAAGTTTACCAAGAACATCTTCTCTTAGAGAGAATATAATGTCAACCACGTGGTGTTGATAAGATCTAAAATTCATTCAAGAAGGACGACGAAGATATCGTCCTAAATTTAATATTGTTAGCTTTGCACAATATGTCAGTATCAGTTTAGAATTTAGAGTTATGGGGGTTGGGTAATGATATAGACAACAATTATTATTATTAAGGAAGAACAACGACATCGAACAGCGTTTTGGTTTTCTTGCTTACCCTAAAATCAATGCCTACGGTTGATATGAAATTCCCGTATAGAAATATTCCGTCTCGGAATCGTACCAGTAGACAAGTTTTTCCCACGCCGGAATCACCAAGGAGCATTACCTTTACATTAATTAATTGTTTTGTTAATTAAAAGTTTGAAAGAGTTTAAGAGAAGAATTTTATTTATTGTTGCGAAGTTTTTGTTTAATGATTAAAGTTATATATAGCATATAGCAATAATAATTATTAGAAAGTTACTTTAGAGAGAAGACTAACAATGTGGTTGTTTTAAACACCTGAAACGTTTGTACCGATAGTCATCAGTTTTCAATTCCGGGAAAATCTATGTTTAGAATCACAGAGGAATCTCGAAGCTAGAGGAAATTTAATTATTGTTACATCCCGGCAATTACGCGTTTACCGTTTATGAGCTTTATATTAAAATTATATGAACTTTACCCTTTTGCATATGAAATGAAAATTATTACTGATTGATTGAATTAATCTATAAATAAGAAATTCTTTTAAGTCCTTTACAAATTTATTGCGATATTTTCTGCTTCGATTTTTAATTTATTTTATGAAGCACATTGAAAATTTATTGAGCAAATTGAATTCCAATGAAAAATTGCATTTTCCTGTTTGGTAAAGTTCAACATGGGATGTAAGTTAATTTGTTAGGGGTATGAAGACACAGACATTCGTAAATCCATCAATAAATCCTGTTCTAAATGGAAGCATAATAAGCTTTTGCATGAACCAATTTTCGATGTGCACTCAAACTACTTAACCATTGATGCCTTGCTTTGCTTGCTTGCTTGCTCTCTAGTTTTATTAGCTAATTAATTAGCTCAGAAGTGCATAGCAACCGCGTTTAAAATCAGGTGGAGGTAGGAAACTAAGAGACATGGGTATAGAGATTTATTGCATTTGCAAATTTTTATGAAATCGTGACAAATAAGCTAGTTTATGGATATTACGCTAGTTTTATGAATATTCTAGTTGTAAATTATTAAATTATTGCACAAAATATTTACATTGTTGAAATTATGGTAATTACGTGACTAAAACAACTTTAAATTTATTTTTATGAAAAAAATTTAAGAAATGTCTGCAGTTTTCATAAATCAACAAAAAATTTAGTTGAAAGTTCCCGGAAGTTAAAGAATCAACAATTTTAATTAGCTACATAATTTTTTTCTTATAATAAAATATTATTTCTTTTGTTTCCCAGAAGAGAAAATTTTCTCATTTCGCTCAATGTACGTCATATTAAATAACAAGAAAAACGAAGATAACAAAAGATGAAAAGAACCGACTAAATGAATCAAGTACCGTACCTTAGGTAAATTATCAAGTTACCTTTTGTGTAATATCATATTGCTCCGAATCCTCCTTTTTGAGCGATTGTCGTCTAGTGGCGAAACTATTGTCCACGAGTTTTTCCGCGACTGCAGCAGCCGCAGCTTGATTTAAAACCGCTGCATCTTCAACCTCATTATGAGGTTTCACTTGAACAACTTTCCGAACGTATGTTTCTTCATTCAACATTTTTAAAATTTTTCTTTTCTTAATCAACTGTTTTAATATTTCATATTTTACACCTGTTATAAATATTAGATGATTGTTTTATAAGAGTCTTATCAACAAGTTGCGATTGTCAAAAGTAACAGTATAGTATAGGGACGCTAGTAAAAAAATTCTGTTATCAGTCACTAAAAAACACGAGCGTCGAACGTAATTGTTTACTTTCCGCGACTATACTATAACAATTATTCTCTCGTCGGTAAGTAAAAGTGAAACGTTTTTGTTTTCATTAAGCCGACAAAAATTTTGCGTAATCGACAACAAAACACAAATACTTCTAAAAACTAGATAAAAATTCGACTTGTTTTTGATTAAATTTGTAGAATTGAAAACATTTATAAGTTAATAATAAATAACAATTGAATTCAAGTCGAAATAAATTATGCACAGGAAGCAATTCGAATGACAGTTAAACAACGACTGTTTTCGACGTGACGGTTTCGCGTGCACGATGGAAAGCGTATGCTAGACTGCTTCGTCGGCGGCAATTGAAGCGCCTGAATTTCCTGCCTCCGGGCAACCAGCTAGTCGAGGCAGGCAACACATCGCACTCCATGCCTTGCCCCCAGCTTGTTGCATAGCAGAGCTACGACCTAGCCGCCCGCCGACGAAATGCGTTGGCGTCTAATCCCCATGGTAACGTCAAACAGTCGCGTTTTTTTTTGTTGTTTTATTCGTGTCAAGGATTTATGTTATTTTATGCATAAAATAGAAATAGTTTGAATAATGTGTAAATTTTTAATTTCGTGGAAATTTAATTTTAGAATTGAATTTTCTTTGGAAGGCTTTTATTAATTTAGGTGCTATTCAATTAAATTTCATTCGGTTTAATTAATTGCCGGAATATATTTCGACGAATTTTAATAAAATAATTAGAAATAGATTGTTTCTTTGATATTCATATTTGAAGAAATTTTTCCTTTGAGAAAACTTCAATAGCGTCTTATAAACTCTCGCAAGTTTTTCCTCATTTTTTACTCTTTTAATATGAGCTTTTATGCTTAGCTTTAGACTTTCCTTTCATACTTTTACGCAAACAAATTTAATCTTAGATTTAAAATTTAATAAAACCAATCTTTCCAAGAAAGAGCAGAAATATTAATAATTGTAAATGCCAGACATTTTATCATCTCACATTTCTACTTTTATACGTATTTGATTTAATTAGTAGGACATTCACTGTCTAGGTGCTTAGAATTTTCTTCAAGACTTGAAATACTGAATGTCTCCCGAAAAAAAATTATATAAAAAGCAGACAAAACTAACAAAGCAATAAACAATAAATATATTCTACAACGAAAACATTAATTTGTACTTACCGTAAAGCCTATACCAACAGTAGCGGAAAAACTCCCCGATTGAAACTTGCCAGTATCGAATTTGACGAGCAGAGAAGTTTTCCCGACGCCACTATCTCCGAGTATTATCGTCTGTAAACAAACAGACAAGACGTGATTAAATCACAATGCTTCTTTCAGCTTATCTCAATTTTTTTATTCTTTTCAATTCACGTAGGAGTCGTAGGAATAAGGAAAATATTAAGTGGACTTTATAAATAGAGTTTTCCTCGGCATTAAATCATCTTTTTTGAAAAATTGCTAGTTGTGCAATTAGGATTACGTTTAAAATCCAGAATAGAAAACGAAAACCGGAAAGCTCACTTGTTTTACCGTTTTTCTTTTTTCTCTCGACTTAAGTACCTAATTGAGTCTAATTGTAAATTATTGCATTTTCCAGACTCTAAAGGATTTTGTGTAAAATGAAAATTTTAAAAGTTTCTTAAAAATGCTTAGAAATTAATTATTATCAATTAATTTTTTAAAAGTTTTTTTATTACCTTATGGATAACTTGTTCTGTATCATCAATTATATCAGTTTCACACATCCGCAGTACTTCTTCAGGAGGTTGATAGTCTTTGTATCCTGTAGGTGAAGGATTCCGTTTTTCATTTTCCTTATCAACCCCTAAATTATCAGATTCAAAGACTTCATCATCACTCTCATCCATTTTTATTTTCCTTCCTTTTTTTTTCAATTCAATCGAATTTTAAATATTTATCTACCATATTTTCTAAAACAAATAGTTAAATTTTTCAATATTTTTTATAAAATAAAATTGAAATTTTTTATTTACCTATATTGAAAGTTTTAATCAACTCCACCAAAACCACGTCCCACACAAGGCAAGAAAAGCCAACCATATGTCCACATCATAACCTCGTCGCATGTTATCGACTCGGCATAACACTTTCCTTGTTATCGTTTAGCCTTAGACTTATCGCTCCTTTCGCCTACACACGAAAAAACACACCTTGGGCACTTTATTTCAATTCGTAACAAATGTCATATGCCGATAACGAGTCGCACGAAGTTCCATATTGCGGTTTCAATAATAATGCTGGGTTCGTTTGGGAAATTCGACGGCGCATTCTTCAGGTGGCAGCCATTTTGAATTCGCGCGTTAGGTCAGGACGCAGGATCAATGATGTTACGTTTAGTTTCACATGGATAGGATATGGCAGGATATGGATGTTCTGTGTGAATATGTGAATTGGGTGGATTTATTTGTGTTGGTGGAAGTTTACGTCATTGATCTCTTGGTATTATTATGATATGGGATATTTTATATATTGAGTATTTCTCTTGGGATGCGGGATGAGATAATAATAAATTTAAGGAGTTTATTAATTATTTCGTAAGGAAGGAAATGGTAAAGTGTATAATGATATAAGATAAAACCAAGGGGATAGGAAAATGTTGAAAAATTTAGTAGTAGTTTTTAGGAGAAAAACTACTTGATATGTTTAAGCCAGTTTAAGCTTTAATGGTTGTATGTTTAGTTGCCTATGTTAAAGTTTCTAGTTTTAAATTAATATTTTACTTTTTTTCTTTGATAGAAATACAGGGTGATTATTTTTATTCTTCTCTATAAATTCTAATTTAATATTTTCACAAAGGATATTCATGAATAATAAAGGGAACCCTGTACACGGATAAATAAATAAATAAATATATTTAAAAAAGCCTTCTTAAAATTAGCCTAGTTGTCATTTGTCATATGCCATTTAAAGTTATCGATTGCAACGACCTCTGTCTTGAACTACTTTTTTTGAATAAAAATGTGACTAAGTTAGGAATTCGAATAAACAAGTTGTTTGTTTGCTATAATTTATTTAAATTTTAAATTTTCTACTTTGCGTATAAAACATATATTTATGCCAGTTCCATTATTATTAATTAATTTAAAGTTTAGATATTATTTTCTTAGTGAAGTGTTGCTGTTTTAAAATTTATTAGAATTCTAGTTAAGAGATGTTTGTTTTGCCTTTTGAACCAATCAAAACGCAATGTTTTAATCATACGATGTAAACTAATTATTATTTATTTATTCATTTATTCTCACTTGGTATTAAAACTAGAAAGAGAATTATTACCTGTTTTATTTATAATGCGCAACTTAACTTTATCTCAATTTGTTTGCAACGTTTTTGATTTTCTTCGACTTTTATTTTGTTTTCAAAGGAAAATAAAATAATAAAATTTTATTTTTCTTATAATTTAGTCATAAATATTGATATGATTATTACCAATCGTAAAAACCCCGTTCATTTCAATTACAAAATGTTTTAATTATGAGGTTCATTTCAAAATATTAAAAAGAAATAAGAATTTGTACTTAAAATTACTTAAGTTGACTTTAATTTTCTTTTAATTCTAATTACAAATTTAGCCATAAAACACAAGTTATTTTTAATTGCAAATTTGAAATGAAAATTGGATTTATGACTAGATAAAACTCGAAGAGAGAATCGTTTAAATTACTCAATTGGAAATGCAAATTTCCCGATTACCTTGGCCATCGATAACAAATATTTTTTCACCGATTACTTTGTAATATTCCTGTTTTTACAAAACTCATTTCATTTCTCGTTGTGTCATGATTCTTGTTTATCAGTTTATTTCTTGTTGCTATACAAATCGAGTATTAAGATTTACCACGTGAGGCAATGAAAAATAAATGTTTTGCAAGAATATATAAAAGCTTTCGTTTTTGGAATTCCGATTTAGTGTAATCGTGACTATCGTCAGTCAAAACTATACGAAAGTGTTTTTATCAGTGAAAACATTATTTTAGTAATTTTATATTATTTACTTATAAATATAATATTTTAATTTTAATTTAAATTTTATTATACTCATTGGATTATATTATTTTTAAGATGGTGAGTTTAAAAAATTAATTTGTTAAAAGTTAGAAAATTATTTAATTGATTTAAATTTTTTAGACTACTTATACAGATAAAGGACTAAAGGTACAAAATTTTAATTTTTTTTCTTTCATTTTCAACATTCATTTTTATAAATTTTTTTAGCCAAAATATGGAAAATTTTTATGTTTTGACCATTTGACATTTTATGTTGGTAATGCTAAACAGGTAACACAACTTTTTTCAATTCTAAGATTACTAAGCTTTTCAAAAAACCAATTTTATGCTAATTTATGCAGTTACTAAGTAAATATCTTAAAAACTCAATGAATTTTTACACAAAATATATTTATTCAAATTTATTTCAAATCAGGCAGCATCTTATTACATTACTCGAATGGGATTCGAACCTTTAGCTTACAAAGGTCTCGAAACTGGCTGTCGAAAATTCGCAGCGCATGCAGTGAAACAAAACAAAATCGTTTTTGTCTTCGTCTCAGCATATGAACCCAACGAACAAGAAATCGGCCATCATCATATGCGCCATGGTGATGGTGTTCATGATGTTGCTTTTGAGGTAGAAGATATTGACAATATAATGAAACATGCTAAAGCTAAAGGTGCCAAAATCATACGGGACATTTGGGAAGAATCAGATTCTTTTGGGAAAGTTAGAATGGCTACGATTCAAACTGTGAGTTTCCCAAAATTTTCAAAATTCTTTAGATTTTAAGATTTCAAATTAAAATTTTAGTATGGCGATACTTTACATACTTTCGTCGATCGTAAATATTACAAAGGATCTTTCCTCCCTGGTTTTATCCCATGTCCTGAAGATCGATTATCAAAACGCCTCCCAAATACTAAACTTGACTTTATTGATCATGTCGTGGGTAATCAACCCGATTTACAAATGGAACCCGTTGCTAAATGGTATGAGGAAGTCCTTCAATTTCATAGATTTTGGTCTGTCGATGACAGTCAAGTTCATACCGAATTTTCGGCTTTGCGATCGATAGTTATGACTAATTATGAGGAAATTGTCAAGATGCCAATTAACGAGCCTGCGAAGGGGAAGAAAAAATCGCAGATTCAAGAATATGTTGATTATTATGGTGGGGCTGGTGTACAGCATATTGCTTTAAATACCCAAGATATTATTTCTGCCGTTGAGAATTTGCAAGCTAGAGGTATGGATTTCTTGCAAGTTCCCGACAGTTATTATGATCTTATCAGAGAACAACTTAAACATAGTCCGGTTAAAGTTGCTGAGGATTTGGACACTTTGCAAAGGTTGAAGATTCTCATTGATTATGATGAGAATGGGTATTTGTTACAGATTTTTACTAAAACTATGCAGGATAGACCTACTGTTTTTCTTGAGGTTATTCAACGTCGAAATCATAATGTAAGAAGTTTTTTTTTAATTGATTTATTAATTAAATTTGAGGTTTTATAGGTTTTATTGAATTTTGGTTGTTTTTAGGGCTTTGGGGCTGGAAATTTCAAAGCTTTGTTTACAGCAATTGAGATTGATCAAGAAAAACGTGGAAATTTATAAAAGAAAATGAATAATTAATATTATTTCATAATAATGGAGAGGAAAAGTACTTAAAGTTAATTTTTTTAAGCAAAAACCGTAAAAATGATGAATTTATAGAATTTTAAGAGTTTATGTATTGTTGGTTGCCTATAATCAAAGTTCACTCCGAAATTAATTCACACAACACGAGAAAAATCACAATAAATTTAAAACGAATTAATTTGAAAAATATTAAGAGTTTATGTATAGTTGGTTGCCTATAGTCAAGCCCCATTTTGAAATAAATTCACACAACACAAAATCACAATAAAAACACAATTTTATTTATACACAATTAAAATTACTTCATAATAACAATCTTATAAATAAATATTAATAATCACAATATTATACATATTATCAAATAAATTCGTACAATTTCTCATCACAAAATATCAATCTCAAAAAACCTCCCTAATTCCAATCACACATCCAAATGATTCTCCTCATTCTTCCTCTTTCTACAAACCCACAAGAATCCCTCCTCACCAAAATAATCTTCAATTTCCGCCAAACTTTGCCCCTTTGTCTCCGGTAATAAAAGATACAAAAAGCAACTAGCAACAACAGAGGATCCACCAAAAAACCAAAAGATTCCATTCATTCCGATGATGTCTCTAACGAAGGGGAAGCATTTAGCAACCCCGAACAAAACGAAATTGAAAATGGTGAAAGTGAAACCTCCCGCGAATCCTCGGATTCGTGTGGGATACAATTCCCCAATCATGACTCCGGGTAGAATCATAAAGCCAATCGTATTGAGCGCAACGTAAATTAATATTCCACCTGCTATAAAGTATCCTTGATCGGTGTTAGTAGTCGTCCTTAATTGTAATAAGATAGCTATACATAAAGCGGAAATTGCAGTGCCGATTCCTGAAGTTAATGCTAAGGTGCGTCTTCCTACTAATCCTAAAAGGATTGTTGCTATTACAGTGAATGCAAAACGTACGCCTGCTGTTAATACAGCTGCTAGGAATGTATCTTGATGGTTGGATATTCCTGATAAAATATCCACTGCATAGAAAACTACTAAATATGTTCCGGATAACACTTGCATTATGTTGAATATGTTGATGATTATGAAGGGTTTTAATGATTCGGGTTGAAGCAGAAGTTTCCATGAAGAATTTGAATTTGAAGAAGTGTTTGATGATTCTATGCGTGATACTAATTCTTGAAGTTCTTGTTTTGCCTAGAAAAAATTAAAAATTTAAATTTAAAAGAAAAAGAAAAAAATTTAAAGATAAATAAAATAAATAAAATAAGTAGAGTTGGTTGTTATATAATATAATAATAATAAAGTTAGATATTTCTAGAATAAAGATACATTAAATATTAGGAGTACATGTAGACGTGGAGACATCAAGAAATTCTGAAGAGGAGAAGGAATAACAGGAAAAACAGAACTGAAGCTAGGATAGGAATAAATGTATATGGTGTAGTAAACATATGTAATTTGCAAGACATAATTACTTAAATGTAATGAACATGGAAACAAAGAAACAAAACAATAATTAAGTGCAGGTACTCTGTACTCACTATGTACTACTCTCTTATATAATTATCATTTAGAATTTGTAAGAAGAACATTCATTACACTAGGCTTCTAACGCACAAGTTTTTCTTTCTTTTTTTTGTTCTTCTCATTGTAATGTTTCTAAGCAATTTTCACACATGTCTGTCGTCATATGAGGAATTATCTAATACACATTGCATGTACAGTTAGCGTAGAATATGCATATATATGTAATATTCTAACATATATGAAGCAGGAGCGCAGGAAGAAGTGGATACAGATCGGCGTACACATGTTATCTACGAATCGATAACGGGGTACTTGCAAACACACGCGCTAGTCACACACGGTTCGCATGTCGTCGTCAAGCAGGAATGGAATCGGAATCCTGCTAACGCGAAAACGCGCCTGTTAGATAAAATTTAATATATTTTCGCTGTACATATTATATATGGAGAATGTGCGTTTGCGTTGTTTTCATATGGTAATACTAAACACATATGAGGAGATTGTGCAATTGGTATGTTACTATTACTATTTCCTGTGCAAAATATTTGTAATTTCTTAATTACTTCTTTGGTTTCTTAAGATATTTAGATCTTTTTCTTTACACAGATTGTTAGTATTTTCTAAAATAATTACCTAAGTTAAAGTTAAAATGAAATTTTTTATTAAACTTTTGAAGTGTTGGTAAATTCAAATCCATAGTGATCCATAGTGATCAAATTATTATTACTATTTATTTATTTATTAGTTTATCATTATTTACAATATATTCTAGTGGACACTATAGGAAATATATAAATAAATTGTATAAAATAATATCAGGAAAGCAGCAAACATAACAAGTACGTTCTGTATCTGTTCAGTCAAACATTGTGGATTTCAAACTTTTGGTACGAAATATGTATGTACCAAAGTATAGCAAAACGATAATATTAAATGCACACATGATATGAATGATACACGCAATTGTAATAACAGGGAATAAAATCGTTCGTTGATATATGAACTTTACTAACTACCTACATATTTCATTTTAATATACTAGTATTCCAACACCGTATGTGGTCAATGATTCAGAATAAATCATAGAGTAAAGAAAATTAGAAAGGAAGTGAAATAAATATAATTAATTAATTAATATCATACATTTTGAAGTTATGAAATTAATAAAAGAATAAGATTTTTTCCTTTTTGATGAAATTTCTTTAAAACTTTTTCTTTGCTACTTCTGGTCGTATTTCTATATATCTTTGCCAATTTTTGAAAGTAATTTCTAAAATTTTTTTATTACAAATTTTAAACAGAATATTTCGCGCAAAAACGCTTGTGACGTCACACAGTACAAACTTCACTTCAAGCGGCGTCTGTAAGCCAGGTTATTCGAAATATAAATTATCTGATAACTTTCGACCAATCAGGGCAACGTAATTAAATTGACAGCGTTTACCAAACTTCATTATGACATG